>MU270389.1:107807-327759 GCA_021432625.1 Leptodontidium sp. 2 PMI_412 | reverse complement strand
TGTCCACGTTCAATAAGAGACGAGATTGTGTTGCTTGTAAAGGTGGGAGGTATTTTGACCGTCCCCGCAAGAGGGTAGCTCTTGGGAGCCTTGATATTAACCGCCCAAGGCAAAGGAAAGCTACTGTGTATGGCTGTAAACAATGCGATGTTGCCATTTGTGAAGGGAACAACTGCTTTCAATTGTATCATAGTAAATCGTAGAAATTACACCTGAAAACACTACTTTTGGGTGTGCCGCCTGAATCTTGGTGTTCCTCGCTTAAATTACAGGGCCTCTAGCGCTTACCTTCAGGTGTGTTTCTGGTGGCAGTATGGGGGATATAGTTCCGAGAATAGAATTAACTATCTACGCAAGGTGACGAAGACTCAACGCCTGTACATGGTGTCCCCTACGAACCTCCAGCTTTCTTTAGAGAGTCTGCAGAGCTAAGATTGAGTCCCTTCAACGTCACTTTACCCGCCGACGCCGAGGTGATACCTATCCCCTCTGGTGCCACCAGAAACACCATCCTGAAGGGCCTATAACTGCCCCTGTAAATTAAGCGAGGGACACCAAATTTAGGCGACGACAGCCTATATTTTACTAATCATTGAAAAGTAACGATTTCGTACGTAATTTTATTCTTTCTAATAATACATCGCAAAGTAATTAGTTAAGTTACAAAGGTTGACTTAACACTCTTTATAACTAAAGCTTAAAGAGGTTCTTTTACTTAATCAACTAGCATTTACAGCGATTTCGGCCAAAGCTACTCTCTTCCTCGACTGGTCCTAATACCTCCCCCCTTTGCAAGCTACGTAATCAGCTCGTGTAGGCATTTTAATTAAGATATACTAATGAGCTAGAACCTTAAAGGCAGTCCTCGATAGGCCTGAAACCCGTCGTTTTCGTGCACCCGGTGCATCCTTTCCTATAGCGATTAATAACACCACGAGCTAGATATGAAAATCATCTTAATTCTTTGAATTAACGCTCTCGACTTCGTATTGCGAATACTAACAGATTAAGTAATAATTAACGTCGAGCACCCCCATTCCGCCCACCTTTTTACACCAAAACTCACTGAAACTCACCACTTTTAACAATTAATATTTTTATTATTTGTTAATAGAATAAGCTGAAACTAAAGATTTATAATATTTTTTATAAGGTCTTTTATAATTTATAGTGATATTCATTTCATAT
The DNA here is from genome assembly GCA_021432625.1 of Leptodontidium sp. 2 PMI_412. NCBI lineage: Eukaryota > Fungi > Ascomycota > Leotiomycetes > Helotiales > Leptodontidiaceae > Leptodontidium > Leptodontidium sp. 2 PMI_412. The sequence goes on along the minus strand of MU270389.1, from coordinate 326,571 downwards.
TACGTAATATTACAAACTAAGTATTTAAAGTCTAAGAAATTTCTCTCATACAAATTTGGTGTAAAAATGATTTTTCCTATTTTGCTAATAACTTCCACATTTATTAACATAAAAACCTGAAATTTATAATTCAAGTGTCTTTTATATGAGATATTAAGATTCCTAAGTTTCAAGTTAATTCTATTGATAATAATTTTATAATTAAGTAAAATACAAAGCACCATACAAATAATTTGTATGAGAGAAATTAATTACTTAATTAAAACTCAACTACTAATACAATTACTTCAAAATTCTTAAAACCACAAGATTTGCATACGATCTTTATGTATTTTAAGTTTTATAAAATTATATTAATTATTAAGGAAATTATTAGTAAGTGATTTTTGGTGTTTTTTGTATGTAAAAACTTAAATCTAATATTACGTAATAATTAATAATCTAAATTACATTTGTCTTTGTAAAGTCAGTTAAGAAGAGCTAATAAGTACGAGTATAAAAAAATTATATATTTTCATTAATTAGTTATAAAGATATTAACACCTCAAAATCGCTGTTTTTGGTGTAAAAGGTGGGCGGAATGGGGGTGCTCGACGTTACTAAGTATAACCAAAAGTAAGAACTAATAGGTGACTTGGATTAGTCCGAATTTAATAATTCGTAAGCCATCGTTATATCCTTGTAATTAATCATCGATATCGACAGCTCCTATGTATTCGTTGTAGGTATTATAAAGAGTAAGAATCTCAAGAGCATTCGCGGCATAATTGCCAAAGGGACGCCGATTAACTATTGCATTCCCGACTTTTATTTCGGCCGTTTTCGTGCCCGTAGAACCGTCGACTTTCCATCTTAATATATCGACATCGCAAGGGCAAAAGCTCCATTCTAAAACCCAGTTTAATTAACTAGATTCGATGCAGTTAGGAACGCATAAAGCTCACCCCACGGCATAGTATTCGGTCCCTTTTCTCATGTCTTTTTTAAGTCCACGAGCTCTTAGACTACCCCTGAAGTAACTCGACATGTCCCGGTGGCAGCGATCCCTCCCTTTCGTAGGTACTCGAGTAACTATGGCGAAGTAAATAAGTTGTCGAGATAAACGTAATATGTTGCCTTCAAAAGCAAGGCTATAAGGTATAGTATTACTACTTAAGTCGAATTGAGTTGTGCATTTTTCGGAACACTATATACACACCTTTCTTCCCTAGTACGTCGTACACCTACCGAAGGAAGAAGCCTCGCTGTGTAACAACCTAAACCTTAATACTAATAGGTGTTAATTTATTCGGAATCGTAGTAATAAGCTTACTCCGGCTAGTGTATCGTTATATAGCCTCATCGATAGTGACCTACTAGCTAAGCTTCTAAAGCCAGAGATTTATCTCTTAAATATAAGTATTCAAAAGCTCAGTTCGTTAATACAAATAAGCACTCTTATCGTTAGATATTCGAAATCGTCGTCGAAGCTCTTGAAACCGGTTCCGTGAAAAGATACGTGAGATCTTATGAAATAAAGTGATTCCTTTCGTAGACCAGTAGTCCTCGATCGAGTTGAGAGGGTATACTATTATGTAAATACAAAAGGCTAAATACAAGTAAATTTCCTTCGCACAAGTAAATTCCTATACTACTGCTCGAGTTCCTAGTTTTCCGTCTCTTTTAAAGGAGTTTGTAGCCTCAATAATCGTATCGATTATATCTAAGTTGTAGTACTAAAGGAAGAGAGTAATAGGGTCCTCTGGTGAATGATCCTTTTATAAGTGTATCTCTAGGTCGAAATCGTCAAGCTACATAGGCCAAAAACACGTTCCTAACTTTAGTAAAGGCTTCACTTTGGGCCGCAAAGTGCCTGTATCAGTTGCATCTGCAACCACAGGTTCTAGCATCGCGAGTGCATTCAAAAGTGGGTATTTCCAGGTAGTAAACAAAGGTTTGTTAATGTTTTGATGATACCCCGCACAGGACCTAAACACCCCTGCAAATGGCGGCTGCTTCAAGGCACGTGCGCTGAAGAGATGTGCGTGTGGCACCAGAGGGGATAGGACGATGGATGAAAGAAGGGGAGCCAACCAACCCTAGCAGCGACGACCACGGTTCTCCCCACCTTCGGTCCCAGACAAGGCAACTTAGCAGCTTTCCGCTTTATTTCGGACACTTAGAGAATACCGATCACCGATCTATGGCACCACCATTGGACTAGTACCATCCAATCTAGGTAAGCCCAATGATATACTAGTGTCTCGGGAGACGAGGGCACGACCCCGCATGAGGTATGCAGCGGTGTAGGCAAGAATGAATGAGACAAAGACGGCAGAGCAACTACTGAGACACCACTCTTTTACCCCATGAAAGGGCTTCTCTGACAGATTTTCAAAACCAACAACATTACTTAAGCACACGCTTGGAGGTGCTAAAAACATAGAAAATGCCACTGTTGCTGTCATCATTGATACTCCCCTTGAGCGACGTCAATAGCTGTAATCTCGATTTTACAGAAAACTTCAATGTTTTCAATACACAATGATGACCTACACTCACCCCCAAGGCTTCATATGTCAGGCATGTCTCAACACCAGACGGGCCGAGACAAAGTGGCAGTGGCACACATAGAGCAAGGGATTGCCTCTTCTCGGAAGCGACAAAAGATCAGTCTTGCATGCGAAGAATGTCACACAAGAAAAGTTCGATGCGATGGACTTCGCCCCCAGTGCAGTGCTTGTAATCGGAGGGCTAGAAGTAAGCAGCCCTGCACATACCTAAGTGAGCCTTCAAGAATCTCCGGGAATAAACGGTATGTGCCAACCAAGCATTACCAGTCAACAACACAATATCAATTCTCATTCATCTATACAGAACAATTCAGTCACTTCACGATCGCTTGGCCTATCTGGAGGACAAGTTGAGTCGCGAAAAAGAGCCAAACATATCGTCGGGAAACGCTGAATTCATCAGCGAGGGACTGGAAGTATGACAGCTTTCAAAGCAACCTTCAGATGCATTGAATGCTAATCCATCTCTCCCTCAGACTCTCCAGTGCGACTCAGATTCGACAGTACACGATCCAAGACAATCGCTGCCACATTTGAATGTCATAACACCTGCAAGAAGCTCAAGCGACGATATTGCAAGAGACATTGATGGTCGCGCATCTGGTCAAGACTTCAGCGTCATCAACGCCATGGGCATAGCTCCTTTGACAACAGACGCAATGGCGGACACGAGCAGCGAATTCTACGGTCAGCCTTCAGCGGCATCACTACTTTGTGATATACGAGATCATGGTCATCGACCGCCCAGATTCCAACCATCTCGACGCAGCATCTCCACCCACTACTCGTCGAATAAAGATGACTATCATCTTCCTCCGCGCTACGTGGCTGATGGTCTACTCGATCTTTATCACAAAAGGGTGCAAAGCATTTATCCGTTTCTTCATTGGCCATCATTCAAAGACGCTTATAACCGCCTCTGGCTCTCGGATACCGATGTTAAAAGCATGCCCCAGCTCACAGGAGTAGGTCTTGGAGGGCCCAATTGCTCAGTACCTGTATTCTACAGTGCACTCAACGCAATCTTTGCATTGGCAAGCCAGTTCACTCATGTACCAGCTCAGGAGCGCAAGGAGAGATATGCACCTTTCATTCGACGCTCCAGACACCTCATGCGCCTTGAATTCTTAGATGACGCCGACCTTTCCATGGTCCAAGCATTGTTGATATTGGCACGTTATCTGCAGAATACGAGTCTTCCTACCCGCTGTTGGAACGTGGCGGGAGTCGCTTACCGTATGGCTCAGGGCTTGGGCCTACATCTAGAAATTAATGAAGGAACAATTTCCCCATTGGAAAAGGAGATGAGAAGGCGCGTGTGGCATAGCTGCGCGTGTCTTGATACGTAAGATTTCCATTCCTTATGGAGCCTGTTGTGTTTCTGTTCTAACCAGTCTTGTGGTACGCAGGGTTTTAGGCATGTTGACCGGCCGACCATGTTCCAACTCAAACATGTCAAAGGTCCCACTTCCAAGCGCTCCAGACGAGGACATTTCCGCGTCCGTGTCCGTCGGAAATGAGGACAATGACGCAGATGTTTGTACGACTAATTTCTTCGCTGAGGCCGTCAAACTTAGCCATATTCTCAATCGCATCCTAGGACAGATATATGACCCTTGGAAAGAGCACGAGGCTAGCAATAGGACCAAGGCTGCCGATGAAAAGTACTATGCCCAACAGGTTTCTTCTATCATCGAGCTTGACCATGACTTGGACAGCTTTGAAGCTGGAGTACCAGAAGCGCTTCATTGGTCAACAGAAACTCCAACACTTCACAGCTGCAGTGCTCTTCCGCATCAAAGGCATGCTTTACGCACGAGGTAAGAGGTCGGAATCGATATATCCCATTGCCCAACTCACTATTATTGTTTCTAATCCTTGTCTTAATGGACGGCAGGATTCTCCACATACGTGTATTGCTCTATCGCCCCCTCTTTGTCCAACGGTGCCGGAAGGTGAATGCTCAAGCAAAGACGCCCTCAGAAGAGAAATCCAGAGACACTCCACGCTCTCAAAATCAGCTCCATGGTGCTTTTGCTGAGATTTGCTCCATTGCATGTATTGAGACTGCACAAGCTCTGATCGATCATGTCAATAACGGCTCAGAGACAGCATACGGTGGACCACCCTGGTACTCATGTTACTGTATGACATATCTGCCAGTCAAGATTCTCTTCTATCTTCCGCGCTAACCCTGACTAGATATCTACCATGCTGCTATGGTGGTCATTTTGGCCGATATTTCTTCACAGAGTTTGCAACAGCTCAACCACGGTAGCCTTAGCGAATCATGGCGGACATGTGAGGACTTCTTTCGTCGAACATCGGAGCATAACCCTGAAATTTACCAATACTTTCGAGGTTTGGAAAGTATCTCAAGATTCGTCCAACCCGCTTATCCCAGTAGGTCTCATTCGCGATTGTTCCTGTATCAAGGGATGAAGCTAATGCTTTCTCAAACATCAGGGACAATAGATAATTCAATGAAAGCAAATGCCCCAATATGCGAAGAGCACCAAGAGCTTATTATTGATCACATCACAAATTCTTACCTCGATCCGACTATGGTGCCAGGTCTTGAAGCTGCACAGGGTGGTGGACTTACTCAATTTAGTGACATTGAGTTCGAACTAGGTCTGGGCGACGACCAGGTTTGGACCCTTGCAGGGTTAAGTGCGATGAATGTTAGCAGTATGGCTATATAATAGAAAGCTCTAACTCAACAGTCATGCCCCGCTTGTATTATTTTTGAGTGATAATTTCTTAACTTAGGGATCTAGCTTTGGGTAGAAATAAGGAAATTACTTCACTTGAAGAATTGATCTGCTGTAGCCCTCAATTATTTCAATTGCTACCTGGCTTCAGGAAAGCAATCAAGCCATTGAGACTACCACTAAGAAGCTGAGATGCTTTGCTCCGAAATGGGATGCAAGACAAAAGTTGTGTCCTCCAAACTGAAACTAAACGGCCCCGAGAAGTGTTGAAATCGCATAGGCGCTATGGTAATGTGTCCTTTATTCAAGTATACGGTTAACAATTCGCACCGGGTTCTCAGCCGTACCCTGTTTGTGGACGCTCAAGCTAACATGTGTGATGAACAGCAATCTTCCACACTATACTTCAATTGGTTGCTATGAAACTGATATGTCCCTCCACTGACACGATGAAAGTGTCGAAGTCACCCCACACCGGTAGACCCCGGGACATCTGAGTTTTCAAGTTGAGCAGCATCGAACCATCTCAACTGAGATCGTAGTCCATTCACATAGATGTTCACCCGTTCTCATGCAACGCAGACACCGCTTACGGCTATCTTGCTTAGGATGATGGGATACGCGATGGTTCCCTCCGGATAGCCTGATGCATGTTTCTTAAATTCGGGGTCGGCGAACGCTTTGCGAAATGCCTTGGTGGATTCCCAGACGGCGATGTTGACGAAAATGTTGCCTTCTGGGCCCACAGATCGATGAAGCTGTCCTGATAACATGCCGTACTGCGACTTCATATGATTTCCGTCGCGTGCCCAGTTGGTGAGGAATTGCTCTTCGTCTCCGTGAGATCTGAGGACAAAAGTGTTGATGAAGATGGCGGGGCTTGTCTCTGTTTCCAATTGACTGAGGAAAGGAGTTGAGGACCCCGGAATATCAAGGATGGTCAAGTTCGAAGCCATTTTGGAGTATTTGTTGTGGGATGCTAACTTATTGATCAAAACACAAGAAGAGGTTGCGGCTTGAGGTATACTAAAGATGTGTGTCGTAGTATGGCACGCAGAGAATGTCTGTTTGGAGCAGAAACAACTTAATACCCCTTCCGCCAGGCGATATTTATCCTAGCCCATCGATACTTCGGAATGTTCGGTGCTTCTGCCGTGCCGCACTTTGGTCGGTCGATTGAATTTCCGTCCATGGTACGGATAAGCTGGGTTCGGATCCGAAACCCCGCGCTCTGCCCGGTGCTTTGTCAAGGAGATACGGACATTCTTGCTAACCCGCGGCTGGCTTTCCGCGTCACGTATGAAATGCTGGAAGTGACGGGGGCGTTAGGTGAGATTTCTGGAACGGAGATGCGTTCTTTTAACAGTGGGTTATTGTGATCCGACCAGGTGTTTCTGGGGTCATAAAGTCAAATTGCAACGAAGTCATTCTCTCTTGATTCCAAGTCGACACCAACGGCAATACTCCGAGAGAGAGGTGCAGTAGGGAACCCTCTATATTCTCATCTTCTGCAACCTGAGAAACTTCATACACTCTCCTGCACCTCTTACAATAATGAAAGCTTATTATTTCTTGTGGCGCCGGACTGGCATGGATCGCAACGAGTTCATTGACTACTACGAGAAGCCTCACGTCAATCTCATCATCGCAAATGTTCCCAAGCACGACGACTTCCGGCGCAATTATCCGGCCTGGCATCGCAGCAAGACAATTGATCCAGATTTGCAACCATTCGATGCGCTGACAGCGATCACATATGAAAGCCTCGCAAAGTTTGATGAAGCAATTGAAATCTTTTACAGCCAGCCGTTCAACCAGATCGTCACTGACGACGAGATGCGGTTCTTGGATCGATCACGCATGAAGTTCGTTATGGTTGACGAGGTCATCGATCAAGTGCCAGAGAATGAGTGGCGGCCTGGTCCAGTCGCTGTCGAGGATTCTAAGCTGGTCCGCTTTATCAAGCGACCCACTGTGCTCGATGCAGCCGAGTTCCGCAAAACCTATGAGGCTCTGCAGGCACCTGCTACTCGTATTCCCTGTCACGTGCACACCCCGCATACATGCACAGGGCAAAATTCTTCAATTCTAGCCCCACCAACAACACTTCAAAAAATCACAACATGACGGAAACAGAAGATATGATTAAGGCGCTTGCGGCGTTGGAATTATGTGACGTTCCCAATTATTCTGCGATAGCCAAAGAGTACGGAGTTGGACGTACAACCCTCATGCGACGACATAAAGGCCAAACTCGCCCTAGAGCCGATTTCCTCTCCGAATCTGTTCAGTGCTTGACCGACGAGTAAGAGGAGGTGCTAATAAAGTATATCAATCGAATGACAGAGCGTGGGATGCCTCCTACGAGCTAAATTGTTAAGAATCTAGCTGAGGAAATCATCGGAAAGCCTGTTAGAAAGAACTGGACAGGGCAGTTTGTTCACTAATACAATGATCGTTTGAAGAGCCTTTACCTTAGAAATATTGACAAACAGCGTGTTAAATCTGAGTATAGGCCTCTTTACGAACATTTTTTCTAGTTAATTAAGTTTAATTTTATTAATCTATTGTCGTGTAATTATTAAGTGAACTTATCGGCTAATTACTTATGTTTTTTAGATTAGCTTAACTACGCAATGGAAACCTATTATATAACCGCCGATAATATATACAATTGGGACGAGAAGGGTTTTATTCTTGGGCATGTATCGAAAACACTTAGAATCATGTCTTTGGAGGCGTATAAATCAGGGCGTATTAAGCAAGCGATTCAAGATGGCAGCAGAGAGTTTATAACTCTTTTGGCATATATTTCCGCACTTAGAAAGAAGGGCTCTCTAACGCTACTTTATAAGGGAAGCTCTAGGGACTTACAAGACTCTTGGCTTGAGGATTTCGATCATTCCAACGAGTCGGTATACTTTGGAGTTATAGAGAATAGGTGGTCAAACAACAAGCTTAGTTTGCGTTAGTTGGAAAAGGTATTTAAGCCAGAGACTCGCAAGAGTATAGGAAATCGTCGTCGTCTTTTAATCGTGGATGGCCATTCTAGTCATGTCAATATAGCCTTTCTAAACAAGTGTGACGAGTTTAGCATTATCATCTTGATCTTACCTCCGCATTCCACGCATCGTTTGTAACCTCTTGATCTTGGTTGTTTTGGTCCTTTAGCTAAAAAGTACTCAGAAAAGCTTCAAATTATTATGTTTGAGGGCCTTAGATTTGTGAGTATAACAAAGAGGATGTTTTGGAGTGTATTTAAGCCGGTATGGGAGGAATCCTTTTCAAAAGACAATATCACTTCGGCATTTATAAAAGCAGGGATTTAGCCCTTTAATCCGCAGCGTGTTCTCACTCAAATCAGTCGTCTAATCCCTGAAGTCCTAAAACCTACCGTGATGACGACTCCTTACACTTGTAAATTAATGCGGAAGGTATAGCGCTTATACTAAGTTAACAAAAACCCCGTTACTCTTTAGTTGATCTTGAAGGCCGCTATTAAGCTCTCTGCCGACCACGAAGTTAATGAGTATGTTAAGAAAGGCTTAATTAAGTCGTTGGAGTTTGAAAAGAAGAAAAGAAAGCGTGGAAAGAAGATGAATCTTGTAGGGAATGAGACTAATGGGTGTGAATTATATAGGCCAGTAGAAATTAGTGAAGCAAGAGCTTTTCAACAAGAGAAAGAAGAGAAAGTAACACAGGAAAAAGAAGATAAGATTACTAAAAAGAGTGAGGCTAATGCTCGTAAGGTAGAAGAGGCCTTATAGAAAGAGATTCGTCGTGAAGAGAGAGAGAGAGAGAGGACGGAAGGGCGGGCCTAGAAAGCTACTACGTAATTGATTGCTAAAGAGGCTAAAGAAGTGGCAAAACAAGCTAAAAGGAAGCCTCCGAAGTAGACGGAGACTGCGCCTAAACTTCAATTAATCGTGAAGTTACTTGTAACATATATGCCTCCTCAGCCGGCTCTTAATGTGGAGGTGCCAGATGTTAAATCATCACGTGGAAGGATTCGTAGAATGCCTGCGCGATATATTTAAGAGTAAAATTAATTAAATTACTATTAAGAATGATTATATATATATCCTGTTTAAATTTGAAGTTTATTGAAGTATTAGTAGTGGAGTTATTACTTATTTAATTTTCACCTGTCCCCAGAAATAGGGTGTGCACGTATGCGGACTGTGCACGTGACAGGGAATACGAGTATCAGATCCGCCGTCAGCAGATGTGTCGACTATCGCCGCAACTATGTACGCGGGTTAGACTCGCATAATTTCACAACGCCCAACCTACAGGACAAACTCGGCGATCACGTAATGATCGCCTGTGACCTTATCGAAGAGCTATGTTTTGCATCCAGCGCTGACGCTGACGCTGCTGTGCTGGCACTGAACGGTGTTGGTGTTCACTCGCCACTGTTGGCGGGAATGCGGGACACGTCGCCTATCGTCTGCGATCAGCGTCTCCGCGCTGATTGAATAGGGACTATGGAGTTATTGGAATCGAGTCGTCTAGGACAAGTGTAATCTTGATTGGCTGCCGACATCTGAACCGGAGGTCGCGTGTTCAGACTCGTCAGCTTGAGCTGCGATAGGACCAGCACTCGTTACAATCTAAGCTATTTGTACCTTTGAACTCATGTTAATTTAAGATTAATTTACATATGAGACTTTATCAACCTCGATCTATGCGAAAGCATGAGCTGCTTGTCTAACAAACAATCCAAGCATCATAGGAGAAAATATTGGTCAGAGCTACTAAACCGCACAGTCTAGGTATCGTACAGTCGGACCGCTTCAAACATGGTAAAAAATTTAAAGTGGAGAAAATAAAAAAGTTTTTTTAATTTAAACTATGTAAAATAGTCTAGAAAGCTTATTTAAACTTTTACTTTTTGAAATATCATAACTTAATAACCTTTTTTAATTTTATATAAAAAAAATCCTGAAAAAATTGGCCGATTTCTTAATAAAATTAAAGACCCACTTATTTTACACACTATAAAAAATCTAATAAGGGGGATCGACTCCGATAAGGATTCTTTATATTATAGATTAAATATTTTTTCAAAATGTGGAGTTTTTAAATAAAAATTTCTAAGGTAAATTAAGGCTTAAGTAACTAAGCGAGAAGAAATATTGTTGATTCTAACGTCAGTTCTTCTAATATTTACACTATTACACCGCCACCACTTTTGCAATAGCTAATATGCCTTCTTCGAAGCGATATCGAAGTGCTACCCTTGCTAAATCACCTCCTGGTTCGCCTATTAGGCCAATCACAAAGCGTTCTCGTCAAAAAACACCGGAATCTCCTATTACCTCTGTCACACTTCCCTTACCCTTACGCCCTACGAAACCTACCTCTACGTCAACGCCTACTGCTTTTAATAGTAATCAAGTCGACGACTCAGAGACCGAAGAGGAAAATACACTAAGGTAGCTCAAGTAATTAGCGAATCAGAGAGCGAGGAAGAGAGTAAGAGTAAAAAAAAGATGATATTACTGGTGTCAATAAGTATTTAGATTAAGATCTTAAAGAGCTAGGCCCGGATATGCTAGACAGGGAGGAGACGGACGAATTAGATATTAAGAAGGAAGTAAGCGAAGAGTTTAAAACCTCTAGCTTCTTTCGTTAGTCAATTATCGATTTAAAAGGCAAATTTAGTTACGAGTTACCTTTTAAAGAAGTATCTGTTAGTTCTACTATAAGTAAGTTACCCTTTATCTTTTTATATTATATATATTAATTTATAACTAGAATCAAAGAAGCCTTACGTTTTAAAGATTGCCTCTGTAAAAGAGAAGTCGATTCGTACTCAAGGGAGACTACGAGCCGAGAAACGGGAGATTGAGTGTCAAGCTAAAAGGTTTAGAACTCCTATAAGCACTCAATTAACAACTCAAAAGAGTATTAACTCTTTTTTTACGCTAAAGACCTTTATTATTATTAAAGAGGAAAAAGAAGATATATTCGAAGATATCGATTCTAGCGACGACGAAGATTCAGAATTCGACGCTCTAATAGAGGCTGAATTTGAAGCCGAAGATAACTCTATTGAGTTAGACGATCTCAACGATATAGAGTTTATCGACAATGGCCGAAGCGAGCTTTTATTAGACTCACTTATTGGTGACGCTATCACTCTTACTTCTGAGTCTCTTATTACGCCAAGGACTTATAGAGAAGTCCTTACTTCGCTTAAATAGTAAATCAATAACAAGTACCTCTTATTACTTCCTCGCGTACGCTTTAAATACTTACTTATTTAATAATACGTTTAAAACCTCTTAAAAAAAGTCCTCGTAGAGGTAGAATCGAAGCCTCTTTACTCGTAGCCGAGAGTAATCACTCTACTGGAAACGGAAAAACCCTTGCCCGAAAGATTAGAGCCTTATATCTCTATTATCGAACCTACGGCTTTCTACCTCTTGAGACTCGTGGCGGCAAGCAAAAGAATCGTTTTTATCTTAATAACGAAGACGTTTTTAAAGCTTGTAGAGCTTGGTTATTAGCTCAAAAGCTCGCTACAATTACTCCTAAAGGCTTTCGATACGCTCTTAATACGCAAATCATGCCTCGCTTATTAGCTTCGGCTAAGACGAGTAAGAAGCCTCTATTAGGAAAGACTACTAGTACACGCAATAACCCCGGTAAAAAGCTAAAGGAATAGAAGCCTCTTAGTAAAACAGCTACTTATAAGTGGTTAAATCGCCTCGGATTTCACGCTACGACAGAAAAGAAAGGGGTCTACGTAAACGGCCACGAGAGAGAAGATGTTATCGAATATTGTTAAAAAGAGTTCTTACCTCAGATAGCTTATTACTAATCGCTTACAACAAACTACGAAGAAGACGCTAATAAGGTTTTATAACTTATTACGCTAATCCTGTCGCCAGGAGAGAAAGAGCACGTGCTCTATTACCACGACGAGAGTTGCTTTTACGCTAAAGACTACTCTACGCGAATCTGGTTAGACGAGAATCAACAAAAGATGCCTTCTAAAAGCAAGGGGGGTCTTATACACTGCTCTGACTTTATAAGTCTTGAAGGAAGGCTTTTTATTAGTCAAAAGGATACTCGGAAAATCATATATCCGGGAGGACCTCAAAAGATTCCTTATTAAGATACAAAGGCTCTTCTTAAGCAAATGAATGAAGCTATTGATATATTCGAAGAAAAGTACCCTAATAAGGTAGCGGTCTTTATATTTGATTAATTAAGTGCTCACGTTAGCAAGGGTAATAAAGCTTTAAACGCTTTTACTATGAATCTTAGAGAAGGGGGAGCTCCTTTACCTCAAAAGGTAAGTTTCTGTTATACCTTCCCTTTTAGGAAATACTTATTAACTTCAATTATATAGACTACATACTTTCCCCCTGATATTAGCGAGCCTAAGCGAGCTCGTGAGTTAGTTAATATACCTCAAGAGCTTAATTACAAAGTCGAGAAGGTTATTAAGGTTGTAATTCCTGGTAAAAAGAAGAGAGTAAGAGAAACTATAATCGAAGAGATTCCGAAAGGAATAAAGCAGATTCTTGCCGAAAGAGGGTGTCTACTTACAAGTAAATAACTCTTTAATATCGATTAATATAACTAATAATTTATAAGTAAAAAGCTTCCAATTGCTAGGTGTACCGGCGAAGCGAAAAAGAAGTGTAATAACCTTCTTTCTTGGCCTCCTAAGAAGACCGCTACTTATTACTTAGCGAGAATTCTAGCTAATCATAAAGACTTCTTCGAATAAAAGTCAGCGCTTAAAGAGAAGTTATTAGCTAGAGGTCATAAGTGTCTCTTTTTAGTAAAGTTTCACTGTGAGCTAAACCTAATTGAGATGTATTGGGCGTATTGTAAGAACTTATATCGACTGGTTTGGAAGACTACTTTTGATGACGTAAGTTATCACTTTTTACTTACCCATTTAATTCTTTTATTAACTTGAAAATTCTAGGCAAGACAAGCGGCTTTTAAAGCTCTTGATTCTTGCCCTCTTGATACACTACGAAGGTATATTAATAGAGCTTCACGCTTTATGGATGCTTACCGAAAAGGGCTTAGCGTTAAACAAGCAGCGTGGTGTGTTAAAAAACAAAGCGGCCATCGAACTATTAGTGAGACGTGGATGAAGGAGTTTGATATAATACTAGAGGGTAATCCTTTAGAGGTTGATCACTTAGCTTGATTAGTTAGATTTTGTATTTATTTTCTAGCGCGGTAGCTAGCTTAGCAGTTATAAAAGTGCTTTATAGAGAGTGATAATCAGAATCTGAGTCTAAGATCTCTCTCTCTGATTCGGTAGAGTCTTCTTCTAACTCAACCTCGTTAAAAGTAATAACCCCTCTAGCCCATCGACATAATAGGCCAAAATCGTTATTAGCGGTCCACTTTTGACCCCCTACAATTACTCTAGCTTTAACTCTTTTTCCTACTTGTAATAGAGCTTTAATAGGCCTTCTAGAAGCCTCAGTAATCCACGCTACATAAACCTTTATTACTAATCCCCCTTGAATAGAAAAGTAATAAAGAGAAAGGCCTATTATAAAGTAAGCTAATAAGTTATTAATAAAGTATTAAGAGTTATTAAGTCAAACCGTCGTTAAGAGGGAAGCGAGTTAATTGAAAAGAAGGAGTGCGATATTCGATATTATAACTCTAGCTAATAGAAAATCGTCGACTATTATCGAAATCACTAGAAACGACTAATATAATATAATTATTAGCAAAGTACTTCTAAATGAGTTAATTACTTATAGATAATCGACGCTTGATTAGCCATTATAATCAAGTGATAACGTTGAAGTAAGCTAAGCGAGGTTATCGATATTTTAAAAGGAAGAAGGATTTAAGAGCGAAGAAGTTATCTTATGATAGCTGTATATCGCTAATAACGCTAATGACTAAGCCAGACTATTATATGACTCACTGATATTATATAATAATTATTTCTTATTATTATATAAGTCGTATTATATATTAGTTATTGATTTAATGATTTTTTAATATTTAAATCAATAAAAGAAATATAAATATTAGTATTAAGTAATTATCACTAATATTTCTGAACATTTTTTCTTATAATAAGCCGTATTATAATCAATGGGAATTTTATAAATAAAAAGTTTTGAAAAATATTTGTTATAAGTATTTTAAATTTTTAAAAAAAAAACTCAAATATTTTGGCCGCCAAGACTTCTACTTATATAAAGACAACTATTTTACCACTAGCCCGATCGGGACGAAAGTGGGTCCGTTGGAACGCTAGGAATCAAGCGCATATAATAGTTTAATTAGATTCTTTCTAATATAATCTTTTAAAAATTACCATGTTTGAAGCGGTCCGACTGTAGGAGAAGAAAACATTCAAATGAGACTAGTAACATGAAAATTATTAACATATAGTAAGGCAAAGGGACCTAGCGGTCTGTGTAACTCTCAATAAGTTAATTAGATTATTTGGCATCTTCACTGTTTAACGTCTCACCCCCCCCTTCCGGACACCTCGCTTATCTCACTGCTATTTACACCTACCAACTTAAATAATTATTAATTCTTTTAATTCTTAATCGATTCTTTTGAAATTTAAAATGTGAATTGTTTTTATTATAAAGCTTGAATACACCGAGTCTAACGTTTAGTGTGCTCTTGCGGAGATTGTAAATGGCAAGTCTTTACGAAAGGCAACGCTTAAGTAGGGTGTTCTAAGGTTTACCCTTTGTGACCGTAATATAATAACTTTATTACGCTAGGAGACCGCTAGTTATTTACAAAGGCTACCTACGGTAGTGGAGAATCGATTGACTAATTGGGTACTTACTCAAGAGTCTCTTAGTCGTGGAGTTACGTATGTATAGATTAAGGTTTTTGGCAAGAAGCTTTTAGCTTTCTAAGGGGACTACTTACTACTCGGCAGACACTAGATGTCACGATTTCTAGCCCGTAACCTTATTTTAAAGACTAAGAAGTAAATTTACGTTGATTTTGTACGTGTTAATAACATTTGTTCTAAAGTTATTAGACCCTAGTTCTAAAAATTAGAGATTCCGGCTATTAAAGCTATTTTAGCTAGTTAACGATGGAATATAGACGAGACTAGTATTATAGAAAGCTACGGCCTTAATAGATTCATTATAGGGCATGCCGAAAAGCGTAAGGTGCAAGGAAAACAGCTAGGTTTACGTGCTTAGATATTAATTATCGAGTGTATCTCTGTAGTTAGAGTTTCTATATACTCTACTATAATTTACAAGGGAAAATTAGTGTAATAACAGTGGTTTCCGTTTTAATTAGACGTATTCGACAAGTGGTACTTTACTGCAACCGATAATGGGTGGATAACCGATGTTATAGCTCTCGAGTGGCTAGAGAAGGTGTTTATTCCTTAGACGGAACCACGTGATTATTTAGTAAGACTCCTTATCCTAGACGGCTATAGGAGCCACGAGACTACGGAATTCCTTTAGAAGTGCCTTGAGTATAATATATACCTTTTGTTTTTACTTACACATATATCACGCGACTTATAACCTTTAAATTTAACGATTTTCTTTGCCCTTAAGTGTGTGTACTAGAAAGAGCTATAGAAATTAAGTTCCTTATTTGATTCTATACTTATTAGTAAGCGTAATTTCCTTGTTTGTTATTATAAGGCACATTAAGAGAGTTTCACTCCTTTAAATATTAAGGCTAGATAGAGAACTAGTGGGTTGTGGCTAGTATTTGTGGCTAAGCCTTTGATGAGCTTATTGCTATTAGAAAATAGTAATAAACCGATAAATCTATCTTTTTAAGAGTCTTAGGACTTGCTAATACTACCTCTGGAGGTTTTTAGCACTTTAGTTGAGTTATATACTCTAAAAGGCAGGAAAGATATGTACTTCTAAATATGTACCTTAGTTAGTAGGTTATATAATTAACTTCTGACGTAACGATTACTCTTTAGAAAGATTGTAAAGGGAATTAACGAAAAGGATTACGAATTAGGGAAGGCAAATATGAGGATTCGAGAGTTAGAGGAGAGATTAGAGTAATTAAAGCCAAAGAAAAGAAGGAAAGTTTAAACTAGTCTAAATTTTAAGTTTGTAATAACACGTGTTATTCGGGAGGCTTAAATCGTAGCTAGAGATTGTCAAATTATACTTAAAGAATTAGAATTAGAAGGAGATTTAGATTCTATAGTTCTATGTATAGAAGTTGAGGCAATATAGAGTTATTAAGTCTTGAATAGGAAGTACTAGAATTAAGCGAGGTGTCCGGAAGGCGGGGGTGTCCGGAAGGGGGGGTGGACGTTATGTCGTGAGACGGCACATAACTTGAGTGGGCACCTTGAAGGCACGCTGACACCACCATAAGTTCGCATTGACAGAGTAACTTAATACGTCCATCCTTGCGTGGCGAAAAACCTGGTGCCGAAAACGACTAATGAGATCGCCAGAATCGCGAACTTTCTCCACGACGTCCACTTCAAAGCAACCACAACAAAAAGTTTTTTATATTTAAAGTTAGCTATAGGTTCATCACACTATTTCTATTGATACGGCGACCTATAAATTATGAAATTTGTCCAATTTTTCGGCACAGCAGGCCACGCAGGGACGGACGTTATGCTATTAGTTGTATTGAGCAAATGTTATTTGATCGCTCGGTACAGTGGATATGGCATGGAAGCTGTTAATATAAGGAATCAAGACGATTTCGGCATGCGAATTGTGGAAGCATTTATTAACGGGGGAAGGACGCTCCTAGGCCTCAGAAAAGATGTTGTTCAGGCCTATCTGGAGCTGCATTCAGGGTTCCTTGTCACTAGCACAAGCATGTTCAAATGGAAACTATATTTCATTGCGTTACTTTGGGGGTTAGCTTCTGGGACACCCACCCCGTAAGCGAGTGATTCTAGCTGAAATTGCAGCTAATTCAGGACGGCCAAGTAAAAATAGACTTCACGAGACAGCCCCTTCATGATGCCAGTTTGTCCCCACCGATTGAGAACTTTGTTGCTTGAATGCACATAGCTTTCATTTACCAGGGGGGCTCAAATTGGCTCTCAACAGCGACTTGGCCAGGTGGGTGAGTACTTTGACCTGCGCCTTCGTTGACATACTTTCTCGTGTGTTGACTGATTCAGAGTCGCTGCCATCGTTGCGGGACGTTCTCCCGCCTTTGCGGTGGGGCGTTCACCTTCGGTACGCGTTCCTTGAAGTGCAAACTGACTTCCGGTCGCTTCGCCGCCGGTGCCGCAATAACTTTAATTGTATCCTCTACATCGCTTCACGCGGCTCCGGGCCTTCTCTTGTGCCATTCCAGTGCCTTCGGCGTCTGTACGCGTTCTCGGCTCGATTGACGTGTAAAGAATGCACCTTCCACTGTCCCTCCTCGGCACCACTACCGATTCGCATACTGGCTGACTGATTGCTGAGTGATTTCAAGCTCCTCCTGGATGCTAAAATTGCAGTGCAACCCGATGCTGATACGGTACCCGGACGAGGATCACATTAGATCTCCCTGAGACTCGGAACAGAGACCGTGGGACGAGTTCGGCTGTCATGCCACTCCGTGAGTAGGGCCACACTGTCGTCGGACATGTCAAAAGTCCGTCAGTCTACTCTGTGAGAAGGGCCATACCGCCTTCGGAGATGTGAAAAGTCCATTAGTCTACTCTGTGAGAAGGGCCATACTGCCTTCGGAGATGTGAAAAGTCCATAAGTCCAGCATTCCTGTGAATCTATCCATAACACGCCATCCTCTAATCCCACCGGAGGTTTTCGGCTCGGTTTAAGTGCGCGATTGCCCCTTGCAGAAACCCTGATATCATTGGTCTTGCGAACAGGCCTTAACAAGTACCGTGACTGTAGTCCCAGCAACAGAGGGATGTCGCCCGACCAAAAGGCACTTGTGCGATGTTGCACATAGTTTGAACTTCAATTGACCTCGACCACAATCACCGCATTCCTCTATCATCTCTTAGCAACACAATGTCTGTCTCTCGAGTCCTCCGGCAACGCCCAGCCGTCGTCGCCGTTACAGGCCTCGGCCTGAGCGCATGGGGAGCAAAATGCCTCTTCATTCGCAATTTCTACGCTGAATCGCCATCATCACCACCCTCAAAAGTTTTCTCCGGCCTACTCGGCCCCACGCTCCGCCTAGAAAGTTCGGAGACTGTAAGCCACAATACGAAGCGTTTGCGTTTTGCCTTTCCCGATTCGAACGCTGTCAGTGGGCTGACTCTGACCTGTAAGTTCTCTTCGCCGGTGATGTGGAATAGGAGAGTTGCTGATGTGGCAAAGCCTCTGTGTTGACTGTGTCCTGGCCCGCGGGCCGCTGGTTCCCCGTCCTGCGACCCTACACACCCATCAACTCCTTAGACGAGCCGGGCTCCTTGGAGCTGATGATAAAGCGCTACCCTAACGGTAAAGCCAGCACCTACCTCCACTCCCTCTCCCCCGACGACACGCTCTTCTTCCTCGCAGCACTACCGGGCTACAAATACAAACCGAACACTTTCTCCCACGTCACGATGATTGCTGGAGGCGCCGGGATCACTCCCATCTATCAGTTAACGCAAGGAATTCTGCGGAATCCAGAGGACAAGACGAAAATCACTATGATTGTTGGTGTGAACACTGACGTAGACGTTCTTCTGAAAAATGAGTTTGATGAGTTTGAGAGAAAGTTTCCAGGGCGGTTCAAAGCTATATATACAGTCAGCCATCCAGTTGAAGGGTCTGTGTTGAGGAAGGGGTATGTGACGAAGGAGTTATTGCTCGAGGTTCTCGGAGAGAAAGAGGAGGCTGACACGAAGGTTTTTGTTTGTGGACCGCCGCCTATGGAGGAGGCGCTTGTGGGGAGGAGGGGTAGGGGGGGTATTCTTAAGGAGTTGGGGTTTGGGAAGGATGAGATTTATCAGTTTTGAGGTTTGGGGGGTTGGGAATAAGGTGTTGGGTTTTTGATAGTAGAAGAGATTTAGAAATAGATGTAACACTTGAAAATAGAATATCGAAGTCGCCGAAATCTAGTCGGCTTTTAGGCGGCGAAGAACTAATATGACACTAGAGATTAACTGTATATTTCTCGACAGGATAATCTTTTAGAACTACCTTCAATAGGTAGCTCGGCGTACGGCTCCAAGTACGGCAATAGATATTGTTGTGACAACCTCTGTAAGGACTTCATAGATCATCGCTATCAAAGTACTCCTAAAATATATTCGCACCTACTTTAGCCATGCCTCCCCGAGTGCGTACGGAAAGATACCCGCGTCGACGGGCTTCTGACCGTGCCCGGTATCACGAACTTCGGCGCCATCCTGCAGCACCACTTCCAGACGGTGGTGAAGCATTGGAACGACTGGGAGATAGGGGACGAGTTAGGTTCGACTGATTCTGATACCAACCCGACAGACTGATTCTGACGTCGAAGGAGGGAATGATGCAGACGGCATGATCATTAACGAGAACGAGGACAAGGACCACCCACCAGAATATTACCTCAATTAAGAAGATGACTTCGATGGGTCCGAGTACATGGCCGAGGATTATAGCGATAGCAGCTGCCTCCTCTTGGATTATATTAAGGGACGTTTTTTTTCCAGTAGGTTTCACGGCTCATGTTCTATTCGCAGATCACTAGACTAACAGCTTCCGAGTATTGCAAATATACAAAGAAAAATCCTTAACAAACGATAATAAAGATTTCACTACGGGTCATTTATATATTTTTCGATTAGCTTCTTAATTAGCGTCGAGGGAAAGTAGAAGGAGGTTTCCCGGCGTCCGATCAGCTCACATCCTCGGGATATATTGGAAGGTCTTTCGACCGGTGTATAAGAGGGCGACTAGCGATAAGATCAAAGGCGAGATTAATCGGAAGATCTATCGGGCATGTTCTATTTACGCTCTTACGCATCCTCTCTCAATGGCGGCCGAATGCTAACCACTAGCTTGGTAAATCTTGAGGAAGCCAGCAAAGAAGCATAAGCTAATAAAGAAGAAGTGCGAGAAAACAGTAATGTACGTCGAGGATCTCGTAAAATACCTCTAAGGCATGTTAACTACGACTAAAAAACAGTTCACGCACGGTCGGCACCGCGCCTAGCTTACTATATTCTGCTAGCTCGCTGGGTTCTCCGGAAATCGCCCTCGAGCGCTCCTGAATCTTCGCTACTGTAATATTATTATGGCCAAAATTCGGGACCCTATTGGCGGCCCGTATCGGATCGTAATAGAATTCACTTGCGAGTTTACGAAGCAGTTGCTTAGTGAAAAGGATCCGGAAGTTTTATACCGTCCGCTTCCCTGGACCTATTTCCATATCCGTATCAAAAAACTACTTACACTCGTTTGCATTAATTTCGTCCTTCCCGAGGTTATCTTCGATCCTTCTCTTATCCTTAGCCCGCATGTGTAGCTCTTGAGCTGAATCTTTGCTGACAAAGCATATGCGGCTCCGAATCTCGCGTCCGCCCCGCAATTAAGCGAACTAGATATCCGACTTAGCTAGTAGTAACTAGAGCTGCCCCTCAAGCCGAGTATACTAGATATTCTTATATTTAAGAAGTCGATCAGGACAGGCTACGGCTATAATATCTCACTTAACGAGCGTCTAACATACGTAACTCTTTTATTGTTAATAAAGGTTATTAGCTTCATCCTTAGGTTTCTGGACTCCACGCGGCTATAATATCTTCGTTATAACGCCGGTAATACGTATAACAAGAGTAGTAAGTACCTTCTGACCTTATATTTGCAACTATAGGTTAGGTGCTTTCACGAACAGAGAACATAAGTAACGCACTACAGAACATAATACTTCAATACGCGAGTATCGACACCTTTATTAAGCACTACCTCCCATAGCGATCTACTAACGTCCGTGCTATTATATCGGGTTTCGAACCTCAGAAAGACTTAATGCGAGCCGCCTCGCGAATGATACGATAGATCGATCCTGATCACTTGCAGTGCCTTACACTCGAGCAATCCTAGTTCGTAAATAATAATCCTCGACTCCGTCAACTTCTAGTACAGCGCGCAAGGTGGAACCAGCGCTACAAGGGCACGGCAACGAAACAACCTGAGTATAGGGCAATTAGCAGCGAGATTATCAACTTAAGGCAGTGTTTAAGAGCTATACTCCTCAAGCAGGTCCGAGATACGTAGGATAAAGATCGCCTTATCAACGAGGTGAAGTTGCAACTCGCCGGGCTTAAGTTCAGCGACGCTCCTAACGCTACAGTTAAGAAACTTCCTAAGATGTCATCAATGCAAAAGTGCTTAGTCGAGATAGTCATGACCTTACTAGGTTCGACTATAGAGGAGGAATTTCGTTGGCGTAACGCTGTGATTAATACCGTCGCCGCCTACTGCTACTTCCAAGAAAGCAGTATTATTACTATGCCACGCGAAAAGCGTTCCACCCAGACTCAAAGATCTACTACTCAGCTAACAACCACTAATACCGAGAAGCAGGCGCTAAGCGCTACTACGTTATTAGTATTCAAGGAGAAGAGGCCCACTGTCTGCTTTATATGTTTAAGAAAGAAGAGTTTACTGTTCGAGAAGCGTATATATTCAATTGCGACTCCAGGCGACTTAACCAAGCACTTTAAGCGAAAACATTTAGCCAACATTCGACGAGGAGATTAGATTAGGTGTAAGATCTATCGGATGTCCTTAAAGCACAAAATGCATCCTTAAAATCATACAACGAGGATCCACGGGATAGTGTCCTGACTATTACGGGACCTAACTTAGGACTGGTCAAAGAGGACGTGGACGAAGGGGTAAGACGAGCCGGTGGCTATCGTAATTCCGGCGCTGGGCGTTTTGGAGAGGCTGAGAATATGCATGGATAGGTGTGCGTGCATTAGTGTGTATTTAGCTAGATCTACTATGGCAGGTGATATGACAATGATCGGTAGAAATAAATAATATATAGAAAGAAAAAATTCTTAAGTGGAGTTCATGCTAATATTGCAATGGAGATGAGTTAGTTGAATGAAACCACAGGTTATTGATATGCTCGCTTCTCAATACGGGGATAGAGTGATTGCAAAAGGGGACTGATTGAAACATTCTGCATCGATATGTTTAACCGTATAAGCATGACTTTGAGATCCACCAAGAAAGTCCTCTCCCGACCTCTGTTACCATTCCCTACATTTCCAAAATCCGCCCTCATCTCTTACCCCAAATTGCCACGCCAGCCAAGAGCCAATCTTTGACAAAACAGCCCATACATTCTCTCCACTGGAAAAAATCAACATCTAGCTAGGTAGGGAATCTTGGAATTCAAATTATAACGTGATAATGTAAATGCCGTTCTATCGGATCTTCACTTATCCCCAATATCTCTCTGGGTGTGGATGACATGCCGATGTAAAATCCCATAGTAGGAGAGAGCCAATCCTTGCTCGTGGCCTCGGTTATTTCGGAATTATCCCGCTGTGCCCGCTCTGCTGTGAAGACCTCCCATCCAGTAACCTAGTACCCTGCCATACGCTGCCCGCATTTAATGATATCCTGCCCACAAATCGTGCCTCTCCAAAGGTGTTGTGGCTGTAGGTGTTCAAAAGGAGAGAAGGGTTTGTAATTATTGTCCTAGCTCCCGAACTTATCTCCCGAGATTGTTTTTCCTTAGTTCTTGGAGGTGCGCCACGGTGCAGGCTGGGATGTGTTTATAAGGTGGTTAGATGTAAGTTCCGTACTTCTAAAGCTTGGATGATTTTGTTTTATGGGGTGAGAAGAAGAAAGAGGATATATATATCTCAGCAGGCTTGATCTCGGTCTAAGATTGAGATTGAGGACTGCTAAGGATAAGAGAAGTACGCTACGGATTTGAGTTTGTGATTTGAGTGGATCTGATCTGATCCGAGCTCCGGGACTATTTATCGGCCAGCGGCTACCCATCTACATACTTTACTTCGCTTCATACCTTTTGGATCTCATCACTTCATATTTCAGGATTTTGTCCTTCATCATCTCCTAAAACATCATCTACGTCAACCAAAACACAAACACCTACACACACATACACACACACACACACACACACACCAACAATGCCCTCCCAACACCCCGTCATAATCTGCGGTTCCGGCTCCGCCGGCCTCTGCGCCGCCGTCTGGCTCGCCCGGCACCGTATCCCCTTCAAGATCCTCGAGAAGCGTCCGGGGCCCATGGTAATGGGCCAAGCCGACGGCGTGCAATGCCGTACCGTAGAGATCTTCGAGAGTCTCGGTCTAGCGGAAGGTTTGCTCAGGAAGGCATATCATGTTCTGGAAGTTGCATTTTGGGCCACGGAGGAAGGCGGAGATGGAGAATGGAAAGGGAGGATAGTGAGGTCGAGTCGAGCGGCGGATACGATGAAGGAGTTGTCGCATCAGCCGCATGTGATTCTGAATCAGGCGCTGATTAATGGGGTTTTCCTGGAAGATGTGAAGAGGAATGGGGGCCAGGAAGTAGATTATGGATATGTGGTTAAGAAGGTGGAGGTTGATAGTGAGGCTGCGAAGAAAGCAGATGGTGGTGAAGATGTTTATCCGGTGAAGGTTGTGGCTGAGAAGGATGGGAATGAGGAGGTTTTTGAGGCGAAATATGTTTTGGTGAGTTTTCTGATGCTGTTTTTGATTAGAGAGGGTGTTGATGAGAACAGGGCTGTGATGGTGCACATAGTGAAGTCAGGCATTCGTTGGGGTTTAAGATGATTGGTGATAGTACGGATACGATTTGGGGGTTTATGGATGTGTATCCGAGGACGAACTTTCCGGATATTAGAAGGAAGGTTACTATTCGTTCGGATATTGGCAATTTGGTAGTAAGTGATGAGCTGCCAACCCTTGCTAATATTTCACCTTTCGAACCTCCCCTCTCTTGTTGAGTCAAGGGAATTTGACATGAAAATGAGATTAGATCCAGAAACTAACCATTCTAGATAATTCCCCGCGAAGGAGGCTCTCTCGTCCGCTTCTACATTCAGTTGCCGCCCGGCACTATTGTCAAGGAGGTCAAGCTAGAAGATCTTCACAATGCTGCTCGTCAAATTTTCCATCCCTATACCATGGATATCGCTGAGACTGCTTGGTGGTCTGCTTATTCCATTGGTCAGCGTCTGGCGGACCACTTTTCGAAAGACAATCGGGTATTCTTGACTGGTGATGCTTGTCATACGCACTCTCCGAAAGCGGGACAGGGTATGAATGTCAGTCTTCAAGATGGGTTCAATATTGGCTGGAAACTAGCTACCGTGCTTCGGGGCAGGGTAGGACCTCCTCTTTCTTCAAATTGTACGCTCGGAATTGGGTCCAATTCTATCTGGCCATCCGCCATTCCTCATTTCCATAGCATTTGACTTCTCGTCATTCCCAAGATACTGACCTTACCCAGGCTCCGCCATCACTCCTCAAAACCTACAACATCGAACGCGAGAAAGTAGCAGCCGATCTCATCGCCTTCGACCGTTCCTGGTCCAAACTCTTCTCCTCGCAATCAAGCGGACCAAATGGACATAGTGCCGAATACTTCTCAGAACAATTCGTCAAAGGCGGGAAATATACTGCTGGCGTGACAGCTAAGTATGACGACTCGGTCCTCACCTCCAGCGCGAAAAGCAAACAAGACCTCGCCAAGGCATTGATCGTGGGCATGCGATTTCCCAGCGCGCAAGTGGTGAGGCACTGTGATGCCAAGACGATGCAACTGGCGAAAGCTTTGCCGGCTGATGGGAGATGGCGGATTGTTGTTTTTGCTGGAGATAATCAGAGCAGTAGGAGTGCTGAGAGATTAAATAAGGTGAGTTGGGATTTTGCTGGACTTGTAATTTGCTGATGAGGATGTAGCTCGCAACGTTCCTCTCCTCAGACGAAGGCCCAGTTCGACGCTTTACTTTACCGAATGCAGATGTCGATAGCTTCATCGAGACTCTTGTAGTCTTCTATGGCGAAAGAGTGAAGATAGAGCAGGAGCATATTCCGGAGTACTTCTATCCGGTGACTGGCAAATGGGGAATGCGAGGTAAATCTTCAGGATCACTACACGCCTATAATGGGATTGGTTTTCTGATATGTGTACAGATCTGCACAAGACCTTTGTGGATGATGAGAGCTACAATTCAGGTCATGGACATGGATATGAGAAATACGGTGTCGATGTGGAGGAGGGCGCGATTGCGATTGTCCGACCTGATCAATGTTCGTTTCTCAATCCCGGACCTCAAATTGGTAGCTGATAAGTACTGCAGATGTCTCTCTGGTTACTTCATTGGATGATCATCGAGGAATATTGGAGTTCTTCGAAGGTTTTGTGCTAAGACCGCAGAAATGATTTTGCAATTCAGAGGCGATGGCGAGTTTAAAAGATTGGGCAGTAGCTAAATGCGATTGTGACAAGAGAGATGTTTGTTTTCATTAAGTGAGGGTGATAGGAGCACCAGTTGCCGTTCTGATCCAGAAGCCAAGTACATTCAAACAATTTCCGCCTAAGATGCAAATTACTCAACACAACGTTCCATGGTATAAAAGCTCTTTCAAACACTCTTCTCACCCCAATTCTCTCCCTCAGCACACCCTGCTCCTGACTACTCCTCGAGTCGCTTCCACTTCCCCTGCTGCCACCACTTATGACCTTCCCAGTAACGTCATGCGTACGATCCCATTCTTCCAGCTGCGCAAGTCTGACGTTCACAAGTTTATGCGTCGTCGCTCCATTATCCAGCACCAGTACCTCTTGTCGAATTCTGTAGCCGCACCAGTGAGGAAGGACATAAATTCATATCACATAGTAAATACCGCAAGCAACGAGACTATTTCTTCGTTAGCTTCCAAATCAATGTGAAGTTTCTGTCAGAGGGTAGGGAGACATACATTCCAATTCCCGTAACACAATACTCCGCATACCAAAAACTAACACGTCCACCATACCTCCCTCGTGGAGGCGGATACCATGGCATTACGAGCAGGAATACCTGCACCAGAATCCAAAAAATGACAGCTACGTCCCAAGCTCAGAATTCACTGCGCTCTGCGCCAATGCGTTTTCCGGCGTAAACGAATTATGTAGAGATCGGTAGCCATAAAGAGATAGAAACGGCATCGGGGTAGCTCTTCCAGATCAACAACTATCCGACCATCAGTTAGTGAAAGGCTCAAATCTATGGATTAGGGAGATATTTACCGAAATCAAAAGCATCCCCAAAAGGTGGC
The DNA here is from genome assembly GCA_021432625.1 of Leptodontidium sp. 2 PMI_412. Classification (NCBI taxonomy): domain Eukaryota; kingdom Fungi; phylum Ascomycota; class Leotiomycetes; order Helotiales; family Leptodontidiaceae; genus Leptodontidium; species Leptodontidium sp. 2 PMI_412. The sequence goes on along the minus strand of MU270389.1, from coordinate 300,115 downwards.
GCCACAATCATAAGTAGCGTCAGCGTGTATTTGAGCGCGTATGGTCCAAGCGGTGTGCCGAATGGCTGAGTTGAAGCTCAGAATCGAGGATAAGGGAGGACACCCTGTCGTCCGCATTCACGGATGATACGTGAGGAGCCGATGAGGTTTGAGATGAGATTTCCGAAAGCGCTGAGAAGGATAAGGACATTAAGCCCACGAGCGGCACCGCTGCCACCAAAGACATTTCTGAAGAAGAGGCTGGTGGCGGCAGTAGATGCGGTGCGCATTTCTTCTTTCGGGACTTCAGAAATGTTAGGCGAGGGTGTTTGGATTAAGGGATAACAGAGTTTGGGGTTTGGGGCCGGTTGGCGACTTGCTGGCTGCGAAATTAGCTATGTTGACGAGCACATATAATTAAGGCGGCGATTAGTAGAAGGGATGCTGAGCCTGCCCACCTGATTGTTTTGATTGGATCCTGTATTTGAAGCGTTAGCTAGCTATGGAGAGGGGGAAACACTGCTAACCTTTACTTCATTTACCATGTTAAACGCATTCGCATATCCCTCATATGCAAGTTGATTCTAATGAGGGCAGTTGTGATACCCCATGCACTACCCGTTGTCCCTTCGAACGCCCAGGACAACGAAGCCTGTGATGCTGATACTATTGGAAAATCAGCGATGCATCTGTTTGGGTGATCTCCTAATTTACATGACTAAAGTTAGAACTTTCACGATTCCGATACTATTAGAGAAGTATAGAGAGTACTTGGTGGAGAGAATGCTGACTATTTATAAAGTCAACGCTTGCTGGCATGATCAGTATTCTAGGTTACTTACAGATGGTCGCAACTGTATGACCGGCAATAGCAACTCCTTTCGCCTCCCATTCTGTAGGCTCATGATCCGTGATCCTAAATAGATAGGTGGACAGCACCACTCTAGTCAGACTGACCCTTCCACCGAGATTACAGAGAACATACCAATAGAATTACTACTGCTAAAGGCCAGCAATACATCCAAAACTGCAAAAGCCGTTGGGAAGAAGTACTTCGGTCTCGGATATGCCTGTTCGAGATACACATCATCGGCTCCCGAACGATTTGGGAAGTATGAAGCCAGCTCGAAGTAGACGGATAATCCAGACCCGGCGATCACAAGAGACCGATGAACCAGTATATCAAGCTGAGGCCTACGGAGCCTAGATTCTGGAAAATGCGACCAGCTATCATCCCAAGTTCGAACTATTCCTATTTCCACCGGGCGACAACGAGTCGAGAATGAAGAAGGAAAAGAGTCCAGTAACATACGAGTCGAAAACACTCCAGTGCCAATCATCTGTCCAATATTCAGAAAAATAACTGTGAACCACCTAATCTGATAGCCCAGTGGACTCTCCTTCTCAACTGGCGCTCCAGATGCCTCCTGGTATGATGGCTTCGAGTTATTTCCTGCGCCTGCCTCACGCGTGTATTCCACATCTCCATCGCGATAGACTGTTCCCGAGGAATTATCATGATGTGTTGCGACAGCCACTTTCTCCTGCACGACTTTCTGCCAAAGGTTGCTGAGAGCCATGATAACTGACTAGGTCGTATACAGCTTGAAACCCCGTCGCTCGAAAGCCCAATTCGGAGATCCTCGAAACAAACAACCAAGAGCGCAGCACCGTCTTTATCAATCCCTCCAGATCTTTATATCCCAAAAGCCATGGCAAAGCATGATGCTATTTCCCTCGTACCAACGCAATGCAACCTATCTTCTCCCAAGCACCAACCGTCTCACCGTCTTACATCCAGCCAAGAAAGCTCACCTCACCCACAAAGGAATATCATATCGAGATGAACCATCCCTGCATTCTAACTTTCAGATCTCTTCCTCCCAACTAGTTAGTCCTTGTAGACGTAGCAGTACCACAACGTCGCCAAGTACGCATTCCAAGACCTTTCCTTGTAACCTTACCCAATCTCTCTTTCTGCACCTATAGCAATCCTACCCTCACACGCAGACATCTCATCTGTACCCCTCTCGCAGCGCCCACACCATGTGCTTCTGAAGATCTCACGGTGAATGGCCACCTCTCTCAAACCGCGAATCGCAAATGCACAGAACGCCAATATCGCCAAGCCCCAAGACATTAACAACCTTCCTGTTCCAATGCCGCGCCAAGTGCCTAGAAGAGGCGCGGCGGGAAGGATAATCTGACGTCTTGTCGGGGCCGGATGGCGTAACTGCCGGGGTTGTTTATAGGAGAATGGAAGATGAGATGCGAGATGGGGGTTTTGGAATGACCCTTTCAGGAGTCAGCAACACTGAGACTTCCGTCACCTGAATTTGCAAATTGAATAAATACATCCAACGACGCTAGGTCTTCCACACTAGGTAGCGGCTGAGAGCTGCCCTCCTCAAGCGTGTTCGAGAACGTTGGGATCTGGAATACCCCGTCGACAAGATCGAGCGGCAGCTCTTTAGGCTCAAGCTTAGCCAGGACGTGAAGACCACCTTGGACCAGAACCATAAGATGCCTCCGCTCCAGAAGCGCTTGGCCGAGACGTTGATGACGCTCCCAGGCACGACTATCGAAGAAGAGTTCCGCCGCCGCAATAGGGGTATTGATATAGTCGCTGACTGTTGCTAGTTCCAAGAGGGGGGAGCTGCTACCCTACCCCGTAAAAGGTCGTCTCCGCGACGGATGAGCCCAATGCCGTCAAAGGAGAGCAGCCTCCAGCTGACGGCCCCCGAGGTTGAGAAGCAAGCGTTAAGTGACGCTATGTTGCTAGTATTTACCGAGGAGGGACGACTATCTGCTTCCTCTGCTTAGGAGAGCAGAGCTTGCCGTTTGAAAAGCGTACTTACAAGTTTGTCAATCCGGGAGACTGGACAAAGCACTTCAAGCGGAAGCATATGGTGCACATCAAAGAAGGGGATCGGCTCCAATGCAAGGTCTGTCAAATAGGGCTGCAGCACAAGCAGCATCTCCAAAATCACGCAGAGAGCATTCGCGGGACGGTTTCTTGTCCACCATTTTGTACTTGACGAAAAGTGTATGCCATTGATGAAGAACCTTATGCTATGCTCCATCAGGTTGTCTGTGTGCGAAAAGCCTTTCCCTCCGCACCCGTAGGTCTCAAGAGCGACTGCCAGTCTTTCCCTCTAGCGTCTCGTGCAATACTCTAATCGTAATCTTGTGCCCTTGCATGACTTCATCTCTTTATCATCAAATCCTCCTTGTATTTGGATCTCCGAAAGTAATCTGCGTGTTTCGTCCTCGTCTAGAGGAGGAGCTGTGGTATCGGCACCTAGGGCTCCAACTACGTGACCGGTGCCAGGATGGTACAATGCTTCGTATGTTAATCTTTGTTCGCAGAATCGAAAATGTTAACTTACCAATGCCAGGCACGGTACGTCGAGGTGTAAAGTCCAACTTCTTTGCAGCCGTTTCTTTTGCTTCCTTCATCTTTTCTTGGAGTCGTGCTTCCGCCTCGGTGTCACTTGATGTCATAATTGGTCGAGCAAGCACGTTGGTATAGAACAAGATTGTGTTCTACAGATGCAAGGATGAGACGCCCTGAAAAGATCTAAAGAACTCTGGCACGAGGATCTAAGCTATGTGCCAAGTGCATAGGTGCTGAGCGGCTTTTCAGTTAGATGTATAGGAGCCTGCTTACGAATTTCTCTCCCTTGTGTAAAGCGACGCACAGTGATCAAGCCTCTTCAGCTATTCCAGCTGGTTTTCTACACGGTTTAAGCCCCTGATTGTGCAAATGAACCCTGGACTCACCTTAATAGCGATGATAACGTCGATTAGGGCAAGCACAGTCGTTCGAGCACTAGTAAGTATAGCTGATGGGAAAATACAGACGAGCGGCGTTTGCTAGCGTACAAATGAGGGGAAAAGTCTTTGGGAAGGATATTTAAGAGGTTCTTGGGCAGGATGTAGAATAACGTCCATCCCTGTGTGCAGAAAATCCCGGTATGCCGAATTTTTTTTAATAGTTTGGGGGTATTAAATTTCCACCACATAAATATATAAAGCAATAATCTGTTTGCTATTGTTCTTTAGCTATTTCTCTAGAAGGACTTGACTTGCAGTCAGAAAAATACTGTAGTTTGGCTATCCTGTCGATCGTCCTGTTGAGAGCGTCAAAAGCTGCTGTCGCTATTACCCCCTGCTCTATCATAACTATCGACCTGTCCCCGGAATTCAGGGCCTTGGCATAGAGCTTCTATCAGATTCAAATATAGCTCTAAGGTTTGAAGACACAGAGTAATCGTGTCCCACCGGCCCTTTGGTGGGTGGAGGTCCAAGTATTCCTTACCAGCCCCTGTCAGGGGTGTCCCGTTTTAACTTGCACTATGTAGTAACTTACATCAGCTGATTAATACACTAAAATTCGGTGTTGCAAGTTGCGGTTTTCCTCGCTAAATGTCCATTTCTCACCAAGATTAGTCAGCTGATGCAGGTTGAAACGGGACACCCCTGACAGGGGGTGGCAGGGAATACTTGGACCTCCACCCACCAAAGGGCCGGTGGGACACGATTACTCCGAGAATATCGATTATCAAGGTAGACATGTTTTCGTTCCTTGGCAACATCAAGCCAGCATCTCATTTCCTTCTTAGACATAGCCTAAAATGACAATAGCAAATCTTCCCTCTTTCGTAATCGCACGCACAAACTACTCTAGTAAATCTCAATAAATCAGTAAAACATGCCAGCGAGACCCCATGCCGAACTACAGAAGCTATTGCAAGCTAGCCTTCCTAAATGTGCGAGATCCAGCAAGCTCGTTCTTAAATTGAGATCTAAAATGAAGGATGGGTTCGTTCCATGAGATTGAGATCAGCAACTCAAGATGTAAGCTAGGACCAGTAGTGCTAGTCTGCTTTCTTTCGAGAATGGTAGCCTATGGAGATGTAGTTCCAAAAGGGAACTTTGTGGGACAGTGGGACAGCGGGACAGCGGGACAGTAGGAGGGGAGTTGTTAGTAGTTGTAACGGGGAGTAAAGTCCGCATGATCCAGATACGCGGTAGGGAGAGATAGAAAAATTATCGATAGGAGTCGCTTTCTTCCCTACTTTCAGTTTGAATCAAATCTCTATCAGACGTGGCTGGTTATCTTTAGTTGCGGGGGCGGGAGGGTAAGGCACGAAAGGGGGTTTCAAGTGGGTCTTGCCCACCCCAGTATTTTACTATAACATTTGAGGAGATTTATGGAGAAAATTCTAGAATATTAGATTGTTGATTGGAAGAATAACCTTACTGCCTTACAACTGTGGGCGAGACACACTTGAAACCCCCTTTCGTACGATGATGACTATCAAAGGTGGTTCCCGCAGCAGTCAGCCTCGCCGGGCGCCAAGCGATAGTGCCAAGGGCCGGTGCCGCTAGCCGCTCTGGCCACCAGTTACGCGAGCGTTAGAGCAGCGCGAGATTCCGGACCGCTGAAAGCTGTGACGGCCGGCAGCTGCATATGAAAAGATGATAGTCACATGGTAAGGGATTTGGAACGGACCCGACTTGCCGACAGTTACCGCGCCGCCTTGAACTCGAAACTTCCCCGCAACATTTTTGATTTGGGCTTTCCCTCGCACCAGCTCCTCACCGATTCCCATCATAATGCCTACTTCGCCTCTATCTCAGCGCAGTCGCAGTAACTTCCAAAACAGTAACGGCACTGCTATCAAGCCCTCCCGCACATGTCGATTTTGCTTCAAGAACTTTTCCAAAGCGGAGCATCTGTCTCGACACGAACGCAGCCATACCAAGGAACGCCCTTACCAATGCAGCGACTGCGGGAAGAGCTACACTAGACAGTAGGTCTTATCTCGCACAAATATATTCTGATCGATTAGTATTGACAAAGAAATCCTCCTTTGTTTCTACAAGGCCGCTCGGGTTTCCTGCCCAGACCATTTGTCCCGCTTGAGCCGTTGCTTCCTCAGAGTCTCCAATCGTCACCAAACTTGGTAGCTGATAATCTGTAGCGACACTCTTCTGCGCCATCGAAAGTCACACGAAATCATTGCGTCAGAACCAGAGACGACAAGCGAGAATCACGAGCTAGCAAGCCCAAGCAGAGCTGATCATGCTGTTGCTCCCTTGCTGGAGCTGCAGGCTATGACAGACCGCCCAATCGATGGGCAGGACGAACCCATTTCATCACATGTATATCATGGCAATTCCGGCGACCGTAGTGAGGAATCTCAGATGAATCAGTGTCATCACAATGAAGAGACAAGCCCTACAGGTAATAGTCCTGGCGCTGACGTGGATTTATTACCTCTCGGGCTACTCGATCCAGCCCCAGAACAGTTCTCGAACAATGGCCAGTCAAACACTCTCCCCTTTTTACCTGACATGGAATTTTGGAATTTGCAAAATGAATCTTTTCTTTCTTGGCACATTGGCGATGATTTCGATATTGAAGCCTTCAACGCGTCTCTTCTCTCGCCAGCGGCTGCTGATCAGTCAGCATGGTATGGCCAAACATCTACAAGCCAGGCAAATGGGTTACTTACACCTCAAATCGGAACTCGGAATTGGGCCGCACCTTCTATGAATGATATTCCAGGCTTATGGGTCACCAAAGCGGACTATTATTCTTGGAAAGATGCCAACAATGCCTCATACTCGGTGGCACCAACACGGCCAATAACGCCTAGTACAGTGTCGCCATCCGGAAACACGGTAGATGAAAGGTATCGAAGTGAACTTTCACAGAGACTATGCCCCCGTTGGAAAGAAGATCCTCTGCCGCCAACGGAATTCTTGGTTAGTACCCCTGTTTATTTGTGAGACCATGGCTAATTTTGTGAGAATCTTGCACTTCAACTATTCTTTACCAAGTTCAATCCAATTTTTCCGATTTTACATGGACCAACGTTTCGTCCGAGTAACGAGAACTCGCTTCTGCTTCTTTCTATCTGTTCAATTGGAAGTCTCTTTATGGGCTCAAGCGCTGCTACAGTCCAAGGATCAAAGATATTCGAAAGACTTAATAAAGTTATCTTGGCATCGGTAAGTCCACGATGCGGTATAAAATCAGCGTTTTGAATGAATGTCTGGCTAATAGAAACCCGCAAGTATGTACATTTTCTGAGTACTGCTATGCATCAATAACAGTCTCGTAGCCTCTCACCCTCTAGTGGCCCCCAGAATCTTTAAGGCTTCAATTCCCTTTGATTATCGATCAAGAAATGGCTAACTCTTGATCTCTTAGATGGGATAATATCATCACGAGAAAAGCTTCGGAGAGGATATCCTTGGTTCAGGCCTCAATCCTTGGTCAAACATTTGCTTACCTCTCTGGAGTCAGCACCCTTTCAAGCCCCACGAAATTCGACAGAGGCTGATCACTAAAGTAGAATCCGAAGTACATGGCAACCGTGGAAGCTTTCCACGGTACCGTCATTGCCGTAAGGACGATGAGCTGTTTTGGAAATACGGGTTTGCTAACTGCGGTCAGTTTGCGCGACGCTGCGGCATGTTCAAAGGCATTCAATGTAATATACAACTAGGAGCGGAGTCACCACAAGAGATAGAGGACGCTTGGAATGCATGGGCACGATCGGAAGAAGTGACCCGGTATGTATACCCAAAGGTCGGATTTCCTACGAACTAATGCCGTCACACAGAACCGCGCTTGGTCTCTACGTACACGATGCTCAGCTGGCTACTACATTCCATCACGACCCAGTCTTCCGACACAACGCAATCCAGGTTTGTGTTGCCGCTAATAAAGATCTTTTTTCTGCCCCTAGTGCTGCGCAATGGGCAAATCTGTTGCGCTCATCTACACCTGAACAAACCAAGTTGAGCTCGCATATACACCTGAACCAAGACGAACATAGCTGCTCGATACCCCTCTTTAAGGAGTTAGCATGTAAAAACAGCAACTTTTCTTGCTACGTGCTTCTCCAAGGGATCGGAGCTGCGGTCCAAGAGAGCAGTGGAGCTGGTCAAATGACACAGACAGACGCCAAGAGATATCAAGATGCTTTGATGTGCTGGTACCATGCGTACGGAAAAGCCAAGTCAGCTCAAGAATCTGATCCACTGTGCCAGATGATTCTCTGGCACGAAATTTTTATGTCTATCCTTGTTGATTTCAACGAACTTGAACGAGCAGTGGGCCGTGATGGTACTAGCGAATGTGCAGCTTCTCTCAGGTATGTGGGGCAATGGTCGTCAAGTGTGGAAGCGAAGCGGTGCGTGGTACATGCATTGTTAATTTACCGCCAAGTTGGAGGGTTGCGTATCGATTCGGAGCCCGCGATCCATGTGCCTAGATCGGTGTTCCTGGCGGCTATTGCCTGGTATTGCTATATTCAATTCGACCAAGCCGGCTGTGGGTTGCCGCAAACATTTGGAGAATCCCTCGACATCACAGAAAGTATGGTCTTCGGTGCCAACCCTCTCCAGCTTTTATTTGAGGCGAGTGGATTTAAAATAGAGAAGCCTAAACTCACTGAGATTAGCCCACTCCGCGGGCTTACGGATATGCTGCATCGGATAGGACATTGGGGGATCTCAAGGAGATTTGCACGCATACTTGGGTTACTACTGTACGGGGAACCCGGAATTCAACTGATGGATACGATTTGACACTCAAGGTGAAGCCATTGAGAGGTTTGAATACCTTGATCGCGGATGTAGTATATATGTTTTGCAGGAAGGTGGCTTTTCTTTAGTGTGAATTAAGTGAGGTGTATCTAGCAAGTCATTTTGAAAGGATCCTTTTATGTACTGATTGTATTGAATGGAAGCAGCAGTAGCCTGTCAGATGTATACTAGCTTCGCTTCCCGGGAGTTTTAGCCTAGCAGTCGATCCCTCTTGAATTCCAACTGGCACAACATACTATCAAACCCCCCACGTTTTCCTTGTAGGGGCATCCTGTGTTTTCCAACACTACGTTCAACACGCGATTAGAACTTGCAGCGTTTTACAAGGCCACTGGAGGCGGTATCGTAAAGGTGTTCTCTTTTAGTGGTCTGGCTCAATTCATATCCAGTGTATTGCAAGGTAGGCCAACAATGTGGGACCCCTGGACTGCGGGACCTTGACGAGTTCCCCAACAGTCTGTGGACGTCACGATTCAGCATGACCCGAGCTTTCCTCAATATCAGCAATCAAATCCCTTCGTGTTATGCTTGAATATTCTTTAGAACTTTGCAGCAGACCTTATAGTCTGAACCTATCTCGACAACGAACCTTACCTCTCATTACTGCAACAGACATGGAGACTACAGATGTCATCATCTGTGGCTGTGGGCCGACAGGAGCCATGCTGTCGGCGTATCTGGGCCAGCAGTCAGTGGGGAACATCGTCCTGGAGAAAGAACTGGAGATAACCCAGGATCCGAGAGGAATTGCTCTAGATGAGGACGGAATTCGCATGCTTCAAGGAGCAGGTGTATATGATAAGATATTTACAGAGATCGGGGAGAGTACGTCTACAGATTGCCAGCGGTACGAGGACGAATGTACTAATCAAGGTTGGATATTAGAAATGGGATACTTCAATTTCGTGTCAGGGGCAAACAATCTTCATGCAACTCCATTTCTAAGGTTCAATTACAATACTGTAAGCGCCTCATTTCTGCCGAGTCCAGCTTTCCATTTCTTAAAATGAGGAGTTATACTCTGATATCTGACTATTCTCTCTTGGAAGGTTGAAGGAGGCACCGGCCACCCGGGCTTCATGTGCCATAAGCAACCTGTTCTTGAACGTTGCTTGCGCGACGCCATTGAGCAGCATTCAAAGAGTGAGATACGTCCCGGTTCGACAGTTCAATCAATTTCCGACGATGGGGCGTACGTCTATGTGACTTACACCAACGTTGAAGCGGAACAGAAGACCTTGAGAGCGCGGTTTTTTGTAGGCGCAGATGGCAAAACTGGATTTACAAGGAAACGCTACCTGGAACCCAAGGGAATCACAATGGAGACGGATAAGAAGTAATCCCCCCTCCTTTAAAGGCAGAAATGAGGTTCATTTTGTGGCAGGTTCAAGTACGAGGCAACATGGGTGGCTTTGAACTGGAGAATTGCGCTACCAACGCCGGAATCACATCCTGACTTCCCACTTTGGAGATTGGGATACACCCCAGATCAGGTTTACGATGCCTTCTTCCCAAAAGATTTCACATTCATTTGCAACCCAGACCGACCTTCTGTTTGCGGCCGGTTCGGATTGCGGAATGATTACCTCTGGAGATTTGAATTTGTGGTGAAGCCGGGTGAAGACGGATACGAGATGGCGAAGTATGAGAATGTAAAGGAAGTGGTGTATCCGTACCTCACTCTCCGAAAGGAGCAATTCAGGTAGGAGACACCCTAAATACGCTCTCATAGACCACAAACTGAATCGTGGGTAGTTTGAGCAAAGACTTGGCGTTCCCTGAAGACTGCATCGAAGTAATCCGATCGAGACCTTTCACCTTTTCAGCACGAAGCTGCAATAAGTGGTCTCTTGGAAGAGTGCTTCTCTGTGGCGATGCTGCGCATGTATTTCCACCGTGTAAGCCTCAAATCTATCTCCCGTTGCACCTACTAACAAGAATCTCCTAGTTGGTGGTCAGGGCATTGCTTCCGGGTTTCGTGACGCGGCCTCTTTGGCATGGCGTTTGGCGGTAGCATGCCGACCAAATTTCCACGACCACGAGAAGCTTTTTGAAGCTTGGTATACGGAAAGAAAGCAACAACTTGAGCAGTCTCTTGCCGCCACAATCGTCAACGGGAACTTGTGCAATGAGCGCAGCCTCGTGAAGATATTTTTACGGGACTGGTCTCTATGGAGTCAGCAGTTGATCCCCAGTTGGAGACACTGGTTCGAGCTTGGTCAACGGCAGGAAGGCTTGACAAAGTACGTGTGGTCCCCTGGGATGCCGTTCCTCCCAGAACTTGGCGGTGGGAAGATCTTTCCCCAAGTGTTTTGTTTACCCTGCGGCTCTGCCGCGACGAAGGCGGTCTTCACAGATGATGTGATCTTTGGAAAGGGGAAAACCGCGCTTTTTCCGTTGGTGGTTTTATTGCGTGCAGAGAGCGAGATAGAAAATGCGAGACGCGATCTTGCAGATCTGGAGAAAGAGCACCAGGGTGAGCTGCGGGTTGAGGAGGCCAGTTACTTTATTGACGAGCCATCCTTTACGGTGTGTACTCAGACAAGTCAAGGAATCGCTTACAGGATTTTACACACGGAGCTGTCTAATCCAAGCATCTGGGGAGGTCTCCCAGAACCTATAGGCTATGATGGGTCGAGGTTGAGAAGAGAGGTGGAAGGAAGATATGTCATTCTTCGGCCGGATCGTTTTATTTTTGCCACATGTAATACAAGTGTGGAGTTGGTTCATGCTTCACGATCACTGAGCGAGGCTCTTTCAGGACTGTAACACTAGTCCCAAGGTTCAAAACTGCGGAGGGGGGAATTGTCCCCAGATTTGCAGGCTTCGCATGGACTTGCCATTTATAGTATGGGCTCTTAGCAGAGCTTTATTCTATTCTTCCTATAAGAAGATACCATTCTAGACTTTCGTTAGTCAAGCAAGCTTTAATGGATTGAAATATATAAGGTCAACTATTCTTATCTGCCTCTTCTTTTGGTTACCGAGGTTCAGACTCGATTCTTGTACAATACTAAACGACCATGTCAGGTAGGCAAAACCTGGAAGTCACAGTTGCCGCCACCTTGTGTGAGTGTGTGGGGGGTTGCTCAAAGCCTTGCCGAGCTCGTAAAGGCTCTCCCACACTTTCGCCAGCACGATCGACGAGACTCCATCTTGGGAGTGCGCCCGTCTGATCGCCGGAACTATGAACATGGACACTGCCGCTATGTTGCATGTGCAGAAGGAGGTCACTGAAGGTACAGTACAGTACGACACTTTGGGCAGGTGTTGAATCAAGACGCATCACTGCTGTGGCGACGGCCTTGGATATTTGAGCCAGACCGCGCCGGAACTATCCACGACTTAAGCAATGCGAATTGCAGACCACATGATAGCACACAGCTAGTAGTGAGCCGGATTGTTAGAATGCATAAATGAATAAATTACAGTGCGAGTTCCCGGGTGGGAAGGGGGGAGAGTGGGACCGGGGTGCTTGATGTGAGAAATTACTCCTGGCGAGGCAGTCGTACTGTACGGTACTGTATTAACTTAGGGCAGCGAAGTGAAGTGAGCGAATACTGAGAGGACAAGGTTTATTTATATCTGTATCTACGCAACACACCACACCACACCATCCACGAATGTCTCCGCTTCGCTCCACTTCGCTCCGCTCGTCTCGACTGCCGTCCCACATTGCCCCTCCTCCCTTATAAAGATTTAGACAATTGGAATCTTTGTGGATATACTTTGTACCATGGGTAATAGTCCACCATAGTGAAGCTATACTCAGAACAGTATAATTCCTTGATTTCTAGTTTTCTGGTTGGGCTATTCGCCCATGCGCTGGCGAATTCTCCAGCCAGCTCGGTGTAACTACTGCAACGAGTACCAACGTAGACATGGATACAGAATCATAGGTCCAGGCAGGACTTTTGCACTGCCGTGCCCAGACAGAAAAGGGCTGGATGATGGGCTGGCTAGCTGGTTGCTGCTAACCGACTTTGTTTAGCTTTTGAGTTGGTCGTTTCGAGGTGGTGGGACCATCCAGACGCACACCATCGATTAGTGGTAGTGGTAGTGGTGGCGTCACACCAGAGACACGACTTGACCAGGAAAGACAAAACTTGAAATAATGACAAGCTACAACCCACCCCCAAAAAAACTCCTCTCCCCAAACCATTTCGGAACGGACAAGACAATACCATACAAACAACCAAATTTTATCAATTCAACTGCCTCTGCCAAAGGGGAGGAGGAAAGAAAGAAAGTAGATCAAGTTCAAAAGTGGTGAACCATCAACGATGACCACAGTCCGCCTTCCGGCCCCCTCAGGCCATACCGAACTCAAACCTTCGGCCACCTACGATGTAGCCACGCTGTGCGACAAACGCGCCCAGACGCTTAATCGCCTGCTCAAAAAAGGACACGACTCTGTGGCTCTCCTCCGAGAGCCAAAGCTGATTTTACATAGTCACCTTCCCCATGTAAATAACGCTGCTCCTTTACTCTTCAATAATACTTCCACATTCGCTTACACGGTGATAGCTACTCGGGTCGGCGTACGCTCTCGGCGCCAGCTGTGATTTGTTGCAGAAATGCTATGACAACGAGGTATCGAGCCTCGTGAACATCGAGGAGGGCTTCGTCCGAGGAGACAGGATCTCCAAAAAAACTTGGAGAGACTTTCTCGCGCAGAAACCGTGCGTGGCATGGCAGAATCCCCTTCCACCTTTGGAGATTTTACTTACACCTCCTGGCAGGTACACGGTTGCGTATGTTGATTTCTTCTGCGAAGAGGTCAAGGACAAGAATGACGACTGGAAGAGCGTGTTGAATGAGTACCTCTACGCGACCGAGGAGCCGATTATCAATGGCTACACAGGAGGACGTGCGTACCGTACATCCAATGCCGCCCCCGGGTGACAATGCTGACAGCTGAGCCAGTTGGCCATCCCTTTATCCATCTCGCATACGCCTACGAGTTCCAGAGCAAAGAGGTGGCGGCCCAAGCCTTGAGTCTGGGGTGCACTGAGTACTTTGATCTCCACGGCCTAATCGACCATCCCGCACCCGATACTTCGACATATAAGACTCAGTCCTTCGCAGATGTCATCGAGCGTGTACGGAAAGATACCCGCCTCGACGGGCTTTTGACTGTACCCGGTATCACGAACTTCGGCGCCATCCTACAGCACCACTTCCAGACGGTGGTGGAGCATTGGAACGCCTGGGAGGTGGTCGACCCCGTGCAGCAGTTCGAGCAACTGTGCGACGTGTCACTGCTACTGGCCATTAGCGACGGCGACGCGCACAAGTCCTTTGACTTTTACAATGTGCATCTGCTGACCATTTGCCACGCGCTACGGGTGATCTGGCAAGAGTTCCCCGCGGAGAGGCGGGTGGCGCTTCTTAGGCAGTACGCGCTGTTTGCTATCCTCATCTACATCGCGCAGCTGAGGCCCAGCTTTGGCATGGAGGGTATCGAAGCGGTCAAGACCGACGGCCGCGATTGGAACTGGGTCGTGGAGACGGCGTTGGCTCACAAATGGGTACTGGACTCGCACTTCTTCAAGGTGGTGCGCGCTCCGAAGGTCCTCGCGGAGACGTATGGGGAGAAGAATGATTTCTACTTGAAGGCAGCGATCAAGTTTCTTACTGAGTTCAGGGGATGGGAGGGGTTCGGACTGGGCGTGGAGGGTTTTCTCCCAAGTCGCGATGGATATCGTCCAGAATGATAAGAATGCTCTACGGGTAAGCTTTCATAGACGTGAAGGCTAGAGGTCAGATACTATTTGCAGAGTGTGCCTCTATATTAGGTTATTTTGTTATGGACTTTGTAAGCCATTATTTATTTCCCAAACCCTTGTTGTGGGAATAGTATCGCATCGTAGTGCTAAATGAATAAACATCAGCTACATCAGCTGCCATGTGATTCCGTAAGTTAATAGTAGCACGGATTCAGCTATTAATTATCGCTGTATTAGTGTTTCCACGTACTATTAGAAATTTTAGAGGAAACAACCTTACTTTACTCTCTATAATCAATCAAGACTAACCACAAGAATACAACACTTCGATGCATCCCCCCTGTGATACCAGCACTTGTGATTGACACTTCTTATATAAGCGATGCATTAGATCATTTTGTGCTTGACTTTGTAACCCTTCATTGTTTGCCAAAACTGCTATGATTAAATACATGAATCGTTATTTATAACCAGCCACGTCTGATACAAATTTGTTCTAGACTGAAAGTGGGAAAGAAAGTGGTAATATAGGAAGAGAGTTAAGTACGTTCTACGTTCTGGACCCTTTGCATATCCCCAATCGATAAGTTTTTATCTCTCTCGCCACAACGCATCCAAAGTACGAACTTTACTCCCCATTGGAATTAACTGATAACCCCCTTCCCACTGTCCCGCTGTCCCGCTGTCCCGCTGTCCCACGAAGCTTTCCTTTTAGAGACTGACTACATTTACACAAGCTACCAGTTTTAAAAGCTGACTAAAGCTCACTATTAATCGTGGCTTACATCCTAAGCTGCTAATCTCAATCTCATGGGACGAACGAACGCACCCTTTATTAGATCTCAATTTAAGAACGAGCTTGCTGGATTTCGCACACTTGGGAAGGCTAACTCGCAATAGCATCCAGACTCCGCATATTATTATCCCGAAACAAGATTGACAGTTCCAAGTCGGTCACGAATCCGGCTTCTCACACGCAAAATGGCGACAACCACGGCTTCGGAGCCTTCCATCGAGAGATCCCTGACGTTGAATTTCATCGGCGATTGGGGACAGGCAAACTTCCACCGCATCTGCTCATGGCTCACCCAGGAGTTCTGCGACCGAGCCGGTCCCCGCAGCAGAGTAGGCATTTGGAACATGCGCGGTGGCGGACTGGAGGGGCTGGAAAACGTCTACAGCGGGGAGGCCCAGCTATGCATCGCTACGCCTGCCATGCTCCTTCCGTCGGCACTGACGGGCGAGGGTCTCTTTGCACCGCTAGGGCCGATGCCCAGCCTGCGAGCGCTCGCCGCCCTCCCCCAGCGCGACCGCATGATGCTAGCGATACACCCCAAGTTCGGTATCCATTCCTACGCGGACCTGCATCGCGTGAAGCCGGCTCTGCGGATCGCGACCTCTATCGACGACGGGACTAACTTCATCGGCTACGTGGCAATGCGGCTCATGGAGGCCCACGGCATCACGAAGGAGGTGCTCGAGTCCTGGGGAGGGTCCTACATCTACACCACCCGGCCGGAGCAGGCCATTGAGAACGTGCGGGAGGGGAATGCGGACGCGGTGGTGCAAGAGGCCATCATGACCCCATGGTGGAGGCACTTGATAGAGGAGCACAAGCTCGTCCCAATTCCCGCCCAGGAGGATGCCCTTGCACGTCTCAGCAGTCGGCACGGGTGGCAGCCGGCTTCCATCCGGGCCGGCTTCTGGAACTCGGAGGGGAACGAAGAGGAGATCCCAGCCCTCGATTTCTCGGACTTCCTGGTCGTGGTGCGGGATGACTTGCCGGACGACGTTGCGTACCTGCTGACGTGGTGTCTGGTTGAGCGGCGAAGCGCCATTGAGGTGCAATACAAGCACATCGAGCCGGAGAGGAGCCCGTTGACGTATCCTCTGGAACCAGCCAAGATGGCCAAACCTTCCCTTCCTCTGCACCCGGGTGCGGAGAGGTATTACAAAGAACATGGGCATCTGGCTTAGCTTGATAGTAGGGTAGATCAAATGCATCATATGTCTGAAGCGTTAAATGTTATGTCTCTTTAGTGTTAGTGCTCCCGACCTGATGCACATCTAGATTGACTTGCAGGTTCGACCTCTCGGCAACAATCTAAACAAGAAAAACACCACGGGAAGGCCGTACTTTCCATTGAACATTATCCTCTAACTTGAAAATTTTAACCATCTCGTGATTCTGAATCAATAGCTGTTTCCCAAAGACATTTAACAATCCTGCAAATCTCTTTTGATCATTCCTAAAATCCATTTAACAATTCCAGCAAGTGGCTATATACATGCATCTGAATCCCATTTAGCGACATCTGCGAAAACCCTTCGGCGACCCCAACCTAAACCTGATTGTGACTACCCTAATTAACAGCTCGTCCCCCCTCTAGAAGACGAGACTCTTGATGTGTGCCAACATGCCCCAGAAGATCCTCCGGAATATCTCAGGTGCGTATCGCGCCGGCCGGTCGCCCAGCTTGCTGGACACGCCAACAGCAGGCAGCTCCTGATACCGGTCCTCTAGCACCAGCTCCGTGAAGGCCGCGCCCAGGTCCTTGTACGAGACGGCCAGCCGGACGGACTCGGTGCTGATCTCGTGCCCGGTGGCCTCCTCCTCGATCAGCACCGGGGGCTGAATGAGCGTGATGGAGAGCAGCGACGTGCTCTCAATGAGCCGCGCTTGCGCCTTGGCTAGGTCCGCATATGGGTGACTGAAGGCGGTCTTGATGAGCCAGTGGACAAATGGCGGGCGCTCCGCGGCGAAGCGGGCATTGTACGTCGACGAGGACAGGTAGAAGACGTGCGGCTTCTGCCAACCCTTCTGTTGAGCCTTCAGATCCTCGAGGGCAGCGATGATGGAATTTGCCCCGTCCTGTAGGACCCGGACCCCAGGGACGTTGTCATTCTCGCCCAGCGTGCTCACGATGATTTGCGCGCCGGAGATCGTGCTTTTAATGACCTCGACGTCGGTGAGCGCACCCTGGAAGATCTTGACGTGCGGCTTGGTGTCGATACCCTGGCACAATGTGAGGAGCTTTGCACTGTCGCGAACATAAATCTGCAGCTGCAAGGGTCGCGACTCCGCCTGGGCGAGCAGATGGCGAACGATAACACGGCCGGTTTGCCCTGTGGCTCCGAAGATGGCAATCGTGCGGGCGTCGGCTGGGGCAACCATTGATAATGCTGGTGCTGGGGGATGGACAATACTCTCTTTCTATAGATAGGAGGAACTATGCTAATACCTAATATCTATCTTCTTTATTGAAAGTACATCATTTATTCTCGCCCCTACGACCCGTAGGGTCGTATGAGAATCGATGGGGAAATGCGGGACCTTGAGTTCAAGCGTCCCGCAAAGCCCACATTGCACAAGTTGCCTCCATTCAACAGGAAGGTTTGCCTTGGATCCGCGGGCCTTTTCCCCGCCCCTTGGGTTGATAATGACACTACCTCCTCTTCAAGCCCAGCACATGACAACATCTGGATTGTATAGCTGCGAATCGGCGTCGATGTTCCATTCTTATACATCTAGGTTATAGGAATTTGAGCATTTATCACGCTCACAGACTCATCAGTTCGAATACCAGTTTGAATACGTCGTCTCGCATCTCCGGCTGCTATCAGCAGTCACGTCCCCGCCGTGGTCAACCAGTCTTGAGGATGTCTGCCACAGGTGCATTCTTGCCCGACAGTCTAGGTCGAAAGTTCATTTCAGGATGTCATATACTTCATTACCATGGGTACGATATGTCCCAGCAATTGCCGGTGTACGGAAATGTGTGGAACTCATGATTGACTCTACTGCAGTGTTTTGGATGCGTACGGCCATCTCTCCGTCAGGCATCCCATGCAGCCCGATATATTCATCATGGCGCGGCAAATTGCTCCAGCTTTGGTCTCAGGACTGGAAGATCTGGTCCAGTATCGCGTGAGCGATGCATCGTCCGTAGACCCTTCCATAACCGACGGATATGTGGAGCGGCATATCCATAGCGAGATATTCAAGAAGTTCCCTGATGTTTACGCCGTTATTCACAGCCATGCCGAATCCGTGATCCCGTATGGGATATCTGGTAGGTTTGTCTTTTCTTCAATTCTGCTTAACATCAAGGTCTGAAACTGTGAAGGAGTGCCTCTGCAAACCTGTTTCCATATGGCAGGATTTTTAGGTAAGCTTGGCATGAGCAGCCCTTCTTTCCACCTAAACCCCCCGAGCTGACATGTTCAAACACCAAGGCGCCTCAACGCCAGTATATGATATCTCAGCACTCTACAACGCCGGGGACAAGCAAGACATGTTGGTGCGGGACACCCGTCTCGGAAAGGCCCTGGCCGACTGCTTCGCCAACTCCAATTCGGAGTCTCGGAGCGGAGATCATGCTGTCGTGATGATGCGTGGTCACGGTATGACAGTGATCGCTCCCAGTATTGAGGATTGTGTCTTGCGTGCCATATATACGCAACAAAATGCCTCAATTCAGACGACGGTGCTCATGACGAGGTCTGGGTACCGCGGCTCCGTGCCCTTACCAGAAGTACGGTTTTTGAACGATGGTGAGGCTGCGGATTCAGCTGTGATGACGCAGTGGTCATCTGGGAGGCCATGGAAGCTTTGGGTTAGAGAGATAGAGCAGGCAGGTCTATATATCAATAACGCATAGCACGAATGTCACGCTCCCAGATTCAGAGTGCACCATAGGTGCCATTCGATCGCAGGCTCAAGTTTTCCCTGGTGATTATTGTGTACCATATTTTCACCATAATACGTACATACATATGATAGTGAAATGCAATTTTGAAGTGGATGATAGTAGCTCAGGCTTGATGCATCTGCTGATCTCGTCGTATAAGTCTCCGAAGTCGACATCACATTCGTCTTCCACTTTGAAGTCGGGCTCGATGCTGTCTTCACTGCTTCGGTCTGGAGAATCAGAGGTAGCTTTAGGGTCGTCATCTTCTATTTCTTCCGAGTCCAGATATATCTTACTTTAAGTGCTATTATAGAAGATAGCCGGGCTATCGGTGATGTTAGTACTAGTATCGGTATTTGTTGCTAGTTTAAGAGAAGGGGATTTGTTTAAAGTCTTCGGGAAAAGAGCTAAACGAGCCAACTGCGCTTGTTCCTCTAGATTTCTTCTTCGCCTGGCTTTCCTCGATTTCTTTCTCTTCCTCCGCCATTATGCCCAGCTCTTCGGATAAATATAAGCTGTGGCTAGGAGTATTTGCCGATGCGCAGTGATCTCGTTCGTAAACCGAAGTGGATTGATTTGTGTGAGAAGTCTGGTGTATAGGAAGCCTTGTGCAAGAAAACGGAACACAAGAGCTTGCTTCCTCTCGGAACTTGAGGTGAGTAGCGCTTATATAAGCAGCAAATTTCACGTCGCCCTTCGCTTAGGCACGACTCCACAACTACGTCCTCACTTGTATCTTAAGAACCACATCGAGTACTTTGTGGACCGTATCTACTAACTATAATTTGTATCATAAATTCCAATATAACAAGCCCGATAGTTGGATACTAAAAGATTAATTTTAATAATCACATATTAAGCTTAGTGCGAGGAGATACTCGCGCGGACGAGTACTACCACACGATTACTAGAGGATGTGTTAAGACAGGAACGGGCGACCCCTCCAAACAGTCCCATAGTCTAGTAAACAAATAAGCTCGATTATCCGTTTCGTCTATTATTATTTGAGAGTCCCTTCGAGGAGTTTCTAACACGATAAAATTCAAGCATCGCCCGTATTCAAGCAAAATATCACAATATTACTCGCAAGCAAAGTAGCTAAGTTAAAGAAAAGTCTTATTCGTCGTTGCGTTTTATTATTTACTTAAAATTTTAAGAGATTTAATCTTAATTGACGCCTTTGTACTTATCTATAGTTACTAGCCCTAGAAGTTAGAGGATATTGTGAGAATAAGTGAGCCAATCAGAAGAGAGGAAGCGCAGTGGTCGAACACATGATTAGAGACAAAGTAAATTGCTTGCTTGCTTGAGAGAAGAGCCATAAGGGCTCTTCGGTAGTTATATACATAATAATAGCTTCTCTAGAAGCTTCGACTACGTAATTAAATACAAGAGTAATTTCCGAGCCGCGTAAGCAGTGGAGATTACTTCAGCTGTTCTCTAGCGTAGAATCGGCACGAGTTACCGAAGTCAAATCTAACAATGGCTAGGCAGGCTCGATAGGCCGAGTTCTTTGCGGACTTTATTTTATAATTATGTATCGCACTAGAACTACTAATACGTTGGCTAATACCTTGTCCCGACGGGATTAGGACCTCACGGCCGTAAAAGCACGTAAGCGGGCTATCCGTAGTTAATAATTAATTCCGACTAATAAAATTAACCCGAGAGTCGCTAGCGACCTTTAGCTCTCCGCCGTCGATTTATAAACGCCTACATTGAAGTCGTAGAGACTATCCCCCTGGCACCCGTGGAGGCTATAAGCCCGGATCACGACGCTAGGCCACGTGACGAACCAGAGCTAAAACCTGAGCTTAATATTAAAGTGTTAATCAACCTGGAGACCCCTACAGTAAAAGAGCTTAACTTTAACTTTATAGTAGCTTATAATATCGCGGAATATAATGTTTTTAATTAAGTACTCTTAACTAATAAGTCGTCGCCTTCGCTAGAGCCTCTCTAATAAAAAGCCAAGGAATAATCATTAGATTACGAGCTAGTAAACGACAAGTTACTTTTCTAAGGACGCCTAGAAGCACCCTTAAAATCGCCGGAGCTTCATACGATACTCATTTATTATGTATATTCTTAACCTTCAGTAACACATGCGGGAATCAGAAAGATAAAAGCCTTACTACGGATATAACTTAATACGTGGCAAATTATAGTTACTCCCGACAAAAAGCCCGTAGGGATAAGACCCCTAGCTTCCTATGCCCTTTATTAATCCTTACTCGGCTATACTAACACTTAATAATAGATTTTACTAAACTTCTAGTTAACAAAAAGGGTTATAACTTTGTTATAGTAATAGTTAACCGTTTATCAAAAAAGCTAGTCTTTATTTTATATAACGATACGATCACGGTAAAGGGCATGGCTATTCTTTTTCTTGTTTATTAGACCTAATACTTTAGTATGCCAGATTTTATTGTCTTAGACCAAAAACCTTAGTTTGTTTCCTCCTTTTAGAAGGAGTTGTCGGTGCAGTACCGGTTCGTGTACCACGCCGCAAGTGTGAATATATTCAAAATGCGTGTATGGCGACAGAGTAATAAAGTGTGGTTCAAAATCTGTGTGTATTCTAAGAGAGTGCGAGGAGAGCCAGACTATATACTACGAAACCCCACCGAATCTCCACCGAAACCAGTCCGGCTAAGCTCTGACCCCTGACTTTGACCCGCACCCCCTTTTTCAGACCGAAGTATGCTCATGTAGGGACCTGTGGACCAACAGGAGTATTGTTATATTCTCGGGACTAAAATAAAGCTTACGACGGCGTATAACCCGAACGTCGACGGCTAAACGGAGGTAACAAACTAATATATTAAGTAACGGCTTCGCCCCTTTTACTATTATTACTAGGATAATTAGAGTAACCTCTTACTTATTATAAACATCGCTTAATTAACGTTATCACACGAGTTTTTAGGCAACTTATCCCCTTTCCGGCTACTTAACGGCGTTAAGCCAAGGACTTCTTAGAATTTAATTAACTTAAAGCCTTCGGCTATAGTAATAAAAAAACTTAATCGCGAGGAGGCTTTATAAGTAACATTATAAATAAAGAAGGTTATAAAAGTTATATAATTGCCTTTAAAGGATTAATAAGAGAAAATAAAACGACTAGTAAACCGTAAGCGACGCGCCGTTAATTAGGACATTAGCGACTTAGTACTAGTCGACGCTCGGAACTAGAATGTCGATTGTCCTTTAAGGAAGCTCTTTAATAAGTAGTACGGCCTTATTAAGGTAATTGCTAAAGAAGGAGAGAATTAAAGAATTAAGCTCCTAAAGGACTAGTTAATTTATCCCGTCTTTTACTCGCACTCGCTCTGTAAGTATATTAATAACCCCTTGCCTAAACAAGCTAGAGCTACGCCGGCACTTATCTAGCTACTACTTAAGTAAGATAAGTGGGAAATTAAAGGTATCCTTAGCTTTAAGGTTATACGAAATAAGCTATTTTATTATATTAAGTAGCTAAGCGTTAATAAAGACTTAAATTAGTACTTATACTCGGATACTATAATAACTTTATATATAATTAAATAGTTTTACTTAAAGTATTTAAATACTAAAGGCCCGCTAAGAGCTCTCTTAAAATAACTATAGGCTTATAACGTTAGTATTAACGACTATAACGACTTAAAAGACGACACAGTTATAGCTACAATTACGCAGACGTAGTTTTTCGAGAGGGGGGGGGGGGGTAATATTACGACCTCCGATGCGCCTCGTATTCTAACCGACACGGGCTCGTAGCATCGCTGGCTATGCGACGGCGCTAAGCCCAATAGGGAAGATTAAGTGGCGAGTGTGCGACATATTAATATAAATAGCACTCGATTACGCTAGGCCTAATTAGGAGGGTCCTTCGTGTATTTATACTCGAGCTCTCTCTTATAGAGAGCTCTCTCTTCCTCCTTGTCTTTTCTTCTCGATTCTGAGCGTAGCCTTAGACCTAAATACAAAGCTTGAGTTAACTCGCCGTATCAACCTTTGGCCTATTACGGCTAGCAAGAGGTTAATACGGTGAGTTGACTTAAGCTTTGTATTTAGGTCTAAGGCTACGCTCAGAATCGAGAAGAAAAGACAAGGAGGAAAGGAAAGCTCTCCGTAAGGGAGGGCTCGAGTATATATATATGAAGGACCCTCCTAATGGGGCCTAGCGTAGTCGAGTGCCATTCACGTTAACATGTCGCAGGCTCGCCACCTAGTCTTCCCTATTGGGCTTAGCGCCGTCGCATAGCCAGCGATGCTACGAGCCCGTGTCGGTTAGAATACGAGGCGCATCGAAGGTCGTAACACTTTTAATATAATTATATCGAGAGCTTTTGGCGTTATAAGGAAGGTATATAAGCAAGGCGCTATTAATGTAAGTTTATTAAGTACGATATAAAGAGCTCGTACCTATCTTACCTTAATATTAAGTGGAATTAAGACGACAAAAGGTTTCTCTAATATTATAAAAATAACAATAACAAAATTATTTATAACATCGATGTATAGCCTACGAACTTAGTACCTTGTTTCTACTTAAACAGATTTAATAACAATAAATTTTATTATTACGTTAAAGACTAAATAATAAGTTAAAATGGAAATGCTAATTATTACATAATATAATCATCTATTATACTATTAAACTAAGGAGTCCTCGATATTACGGTGCATGTCCTCACTTTATAATCGGAAGGGAGAAATATGTAAAAAATAGGAAACAGCCTGTAATCGTCCCCTCCTCGTCCCCCCCCCCCCCCCCCCCCCCCCCCCCCCCCCCCCCCCCCCCTCGCATAATTCCCCCTACATTCGGTGCTATAAGTCATGTATTCTTAGCTTACTTCTTATTCTAATATTTCATTTAAAGTTATATCGCTGGTTCTCGATAGTCTCTTAAAGCAAGAAGCATTAGTAATGTGTATTTGAAAGAAGTGAAATGAAGTAGGACGATTAACAAATTATAGCGTTTATCTAATCTAAAAAAAAACTCATTAGTAGTGTATCTTATAAGTAAGACTAATGGCTATTATAATAACTTACTTCCATTTAATAGCTACTACGGCCAGTGGACACCGTCGATGTGTCGTCTCGTAATTGGTGCACTATGCTCTAACTGTACACTAGTGCGATTGGCAGGACTTCCGCGGTGATGCTCGTCGGTATCAATCCCGCGAGGCTGGAGCCGAGATATCGTTTCGTGAATTCGGGCGTCAGTTCAACAAAAAAGACGAGGACGACTTCCTCAGTCGGGATCTCGAATCAAGGTCAACTTTAGATGTCGGTTCGGTACCGAAGCTCAACCACAGCCTCCGGTCGATTACCTGTGTTGCCTGCAAGTTGACAAAATAGGATGAGTTGGATTCGGTGCCATCCAATGTCACAAGTCATCTCGGTCGTAGCTAGAAGGACTCGCGCGAATTCAGCTAGATCCTCCGCATACATGGTCGCACTCGGTCGCTTTGAGAAATCGAGGTCCTTTTCTACTGCTACGATTTTGACAATCTAAGGATATCGTTAGCGTAAACCACAATTTAGAAGGGTGTGTGAAGGCTCACATCTTGACCATTCACTTGGGATCGTAGGATCAATCTTCCTCCCAGTTTCCATCTTATATACTATAAGGTAGCACTTCCAGAACGTCTCTAGCGAGCTTGCGTATTTGATTCCTGACAGCCTCCGGCCACCTTTTCCTCATCGTTGATCGCACACCCTGTCGGAGACGCTGCACGTCCAGGTTTGCAGCCTTGGCGCGGTAGTGCTCTGGAGGATGTCGTACTTCATCATCGAAAAGATCGTCATGGTCGTCGCTATCCTCCTCGGCTGGGAGGCTGTCCAGGTCGGTATCGGTTCCAGAGTCTGCTTTGTCATCAAATAAGCTGTCTGTGTTGGAATCGGAGGTGCTCTCCTCGTCGAACGTCGGCACATCTTCACTATATCTCGCTCGAGGAATAGACACATGTGTGAGGAGAAGAGGCCGTGTAAAGAATAGACGAAGCAGAGACGAGGAAGACGACAAATAGACAAAGAAGAAGGAACTGAAACGGGAGATGTCGAGAGAGGAGGGAGAGAATGTTGGTTTACGGTTGGGCGATAAGAACGAAGGAAGGTACGAAAGGAGGTGCCAGCCCTCTATACGTAGGTCGTTAGTCGATCACAGTGATCTGTTTCTGGCACCCGCAAGATTCGGGGGACTGCCAGGTGAGAAGTGGGAAGGGAAGAAGAACTGATGAGTGAGACCAGGTGATGCTCTCTGAGTGCACGGCCCACGGTACCTTGATCGAGGTGCGTAGTGATGAGAGATTGGGTATAGAATTAGCCAAGAACTGGTTAGCAGACCCCCCAAAACAGCGACCAAAACCCCGTTGTCACAATCCTCCCTCTCTCCTCTCTCCTTTCTCCGCAATTCTCGTGCACCCTCGCCGCCGCCTGCAACCCATCACCTCACATCTCGTTGCGCGGTACATCTCACTACGGTTCGAGCCATGACGGAATATATATGGACATGGATGGGCTGAAGAAAAATTTCGCAGGCGTACGTCCTGTGGAGCAGCGCTCAGGGCAATCGATTTTAACATGCAAGGATAGCCCGATCGAAGATATATGATTCTGCGGGCTCAGCCTTCAATGACCAAGTGCCAGATACGAACCCAGGCTGCTACATGGGAGCGCGGAAGAGGACATTATTCTCGGGGGCGAGCTCGTAGCCGTATCTTATCCTACTGAAGTAGTAGATGCCTGATATAGACGTACAAGTCTGACTAGCTTGTCTTTGTGGATGAGACTGGCTGCGATGGGAGGGCTGGACATCAGCGTAGGGGTTGTCTTCAAAGGGTTCATCTCCAATCCACATCACAAAGTTCTATCACGAGAAAAGATGGCACAATCTTCCAGCATACGCGCAAGATGGCACCATGCTGAGGCGAGTCAAGGATCAACAGACCGTGATCTGTTTGTGGACTTCATTACCCAGTTGCTACATCACTGTGGCAGATATCTAGAGCCAAAATCTGTCATTTTAATGGACAACGCGGTCCTGGCACCATTCAGAAAAGACTGTGCAGATATATCGAGATGCAGGAGTAGTATTGAAGTTCCTCCCACCGTATTCGCCTGACTTTAATCCTATTGAGGAGTTTTTTTTTTTTTTTTTTTTTTTTTTTGGCAAATTGAACGAGTTCGTCGAGAAAAGGTGGCACGAGAACTAGGACTTCATTGCAAGGGAGTTCAAGTTGTTTCTGGAGTGGTGCGTCGACGTGGTAGGTCACGATGAACACATTGCAAAAGATTACTTCTATCACGCCGGAATATCTATTACTCAGTACAGTACTATAGGAAATCCAAGAACATATAGAAATGAACCCCTGGAAATATTCTCTCTCGTGCCTCTAGACTATCCTATTTCCTAATGGAAATTTTTGATACTACTCACAAATTGCAGAGCGATGCCTATTGCCGCCTTGTGCTTTACCATAAGCTCAACTACTACCTTCAGATGCTACAAGATAGTATACAGTTCTAGGAACTGATTCGTCGCAACCTAATTTACAATCTGCAGTGCTTGTCTCCACCTTTCGCTCTCGACTCAAGCATGGCCTGTCTATCGTCTTCCACGTCCCCAGGTAATCAACAGCGGGCATTCGGCCTTGTCGTAGCATCCATTATGGGGGGAGGCGTGGGCTTTGCATTGATGATGGTCAATGAATCCATATGCCTTCCGCTTGCGATCGCTTTCCGATATATTTAGATTATGTGGGTTAGGATCTCGATGCAAATGTAATGGCACGTGCCCTAGTGCTTAACCGAAATCCCTTATATAATCCCGCCCCGCTTATGAATCCCACTAAATTTTCGCATCCGCCCCCTTATATACTCTACCAAAACATGGCTAGAGCAGACAAATTAGCAGCTATTGCTGTAGCTGTTGTTGTAATTCAAAGAGGAGAAGTCGTAGATTATTTTGCCGCGGCGGCGAAGTTTAAATACGACCGGACGTCGATTTCCAAGCGGATCCGTGGCCTGACTCGCTCCCGGAAGGATGCCACTGCTTTTTAGAAATAAGCCTTAACTCACACCTAAGAAAAGGTTCTAATTGATCGAATTAACTATCTTACCGACCGTGGCTTACCTCCGACGAGTTCTATAGTTAAAAGTTTAATAAAGGAGATTAAGGGAAGTGCTGTGGGCAAGAATTAGACGGGCACTTTTGTGCGGCGTTATAAGACTAAGCTTAAAAGCGCGTATTTGCGAAATATTAATAACTTACGGTTCTCTGCTAAGTATATACTTATGTTTGTATTATTCTTTTAACTAGTATAGTATTTTATACGTTGTCTTATCGCTCTTTATTAAATTATTAGCTAATTAAGTGTGGTTTTTATATAGCTATTAAACGTTATTACTAAACATTCGATTAAGCCCGAAAATATATAGAATTTCGATAAGAAGGGCTTTATAATGGGATTCTGCTCTGTAGTAAAGAGAATCATGACTTTAGGGGCATACAAATTAAGACGAGTTACGAAGGCTAAGTAAGATGGAAGTCGAGAGTTTGTTACTTACTTAGTATGTGTCTCTATAGTTGAAAAATGAATTCCTCCACTTCTAATTTATAGAGGCGATTCTAAGGAGTTACAAGATATATAAGTATAAGATATAAAGCCTAGAGATTAGTGTTACTTCTCTATTTCCGAGAATAAGTAGAGTTCTATAGCGATGGGAATAAAATGGCTCTAAGAAGTGTTTAAGAAACACACTAAACTTACGTCCCCGCGTAAACATCGCCTTTTACTACTCGATGGGCACTCTAGTTATGTTAATATGGCGTTTATTCGTTAGGCAAATACTTATAAGATTATTCTTTTAGTTCTTCCTTTATATATTACGTATCGCCTTTAGCCTTTAGATATAGGCTTATTTCAGCCTCTCTCTACGTATACTCTTAGGAAGTCGATACTTTAATAACTAAAGGCTTTAAGTATGTCTAAATGTCTAAAAGGTTCTTTTATAGTATATTTAAGAGGGCCTAAGAAGCTTCTTTTACTGTAGATAACATCGTTCACGCGTTTGTAAAGCCTAGAGTTTGGCCTATCGATAGCGAAATCATTATGTCTAAGATCAAGAAGCCTATTCTACCACCTAAAACTCTTAACCGCGATATTAAGACGCCTTTAACCGCAAAGGCAATACGCAAATTCACGATTCACTTTTAAAAGTCCCCTTTTAAAGAGCGTGCTAAAAAGGCCTCTAGAGCTCTTTAGATTTTAGCCGTAAAGAAGTCTATTATTTTTCACGAGAACTACGGCCTCCGCAAAGCACTTGTGCTAGAACAAAAGAAGCGTAAGAAGGGGAAGAAGCTTAATCTATGTAGAGAGGAAGATATAAGTGCTATGTGTTAGGAGGCTAATATAGTAGTTAAGGCAGTGGAGTTCTAAGCTAAAAAAGACAGGCTACAAGTACTTAAGGACGAGGCCAAGGAACGTCGCAAGATACAGAGAGCTACGAATGCCCTTAAAAAAAAAGAGGAAGAGGAGGCAAAGGCACAAAGACAAGCTGCGAAGCAATTAGCCAAAGATTTAGCAGCTGCTAATCCAGAGGCTCTAAAAGTATTAAAATCTCGCTTTGCGCCACCTAATTCTAATACGCCTAAACTAGTAAGAAAGCCTCGCGTTAAATCAAAGGCTAAGACGACTATTAAAAAGCCTTCTTTGATTGTGAAACTGCCTCTAGGAGCTCTCTGTCGCACTCTAGCTATTGTTAGAGAGGAGGAGTGGTTATCACGTGAATCTCGAAGGGGACGAAAGATTAAGCTGCCTATGCGTTATATTGAGAAGAAATAAATTAATATAATAATTCGAGCGAGTTTTAATTAACATACTATCTCAAGAATTATGATTATATCTCTATTCGTTGTGTTTTTATAATATTTTGAAGTCAGGTGCTAAATGTAGTTGGGGTGGGATTTATAATAGGGGCGGGATTTCAGGCGGGAAATCAGTTACCCCCTATATATATGCGTGCAGAGTGGGGAAGAGATAACCTTCCCTCCTTAGCAATTAGCTTCTGTATCATACAGCATCACCAGCTATTATCCAGTGTCTCTCCAGCTATTCTATTGTCCTAAGTCACCTCAGCCTGCTAGTGATCATTACAGCAAACTTCGACGTCATCCTCCGCTTCCCTTCCTTCAACGTCTCTATATTATGTCCGACAACCTCTTCAAGCTAGCCTGGCAGCAGCTTCCGGTGCAAATCAGTGACTAGGGCTAGAAAGTACCATACCTTAAGCATTCTCTCTAAAACGGCATTATGGCGCATATTCTTGCATTTTACATCTGTTCTAACTTATAGAGAGGAGTAGGCCGGTCAGACCGACTTCCAGCATGGATAGCCAGGCCTCGACAGACTAGCCATTGTCCTATCGACTGTTGAATTTCGCTGGTCTGTCGCTTGAGCACTAGATCCTAGCGAGCATAGCGAGTGACAACCGTACAGGAATTCTCAGCTTAGCTCATGAAGTTGTATGGGCTTTCTCATGACCCATTTCCTCTCCTGCTCGTTGTCCAATTCACCAGGCTTCTCCTCGACAGGTAACTCCGTTGTGAGGCCAGGTCCAAGCTCTGGGATGTCTCTTGAATGGTATCTACAAGTGCGCCATTTGCTCTCCTCCTGCGCAGAAGTATTGCAATGTATCCTAGCATTGCTAGAATCCCAAGCATGGCAACTGATCCGATTGCAATGCCAGCTTTGGCTGCTGCTGAAAATCCACCTTTGAAGAGAGTTGGTGTGGATGTTCGGAATAGAGGCAGGGTCTGCGTTGAAGCCGCAGGAAGAGTTGTAGTAGACGTTGGAGGAGAGCTGGTTGATGCTGGGCGGCTTGGGGGGGACGTCGTCGGTGTTGAGGTAGGCGTCGGCACCTGCGGCAGCCCCGGAGAAAGTGTCGTCTCGAGAGGAATCGAGCTTGAAATAGTAGAAGCTTGCTGCGGCTTTGACACTGTCGCAAAATACTGATCGCAGTTTGAATCCACAAGGTCAATGACGGAATCAGTCGAGTCTTCAGCTACTGCAGGGCAGCTGGAAGGGATACATAAAGATATAGAAGATCAGATTGCAGACAAGCCACTTCCGCAAATACAAGCTCTATCGCCGTCACAACCTGCTGCACTAATCGCAGACCCTATACAAGAATCCTATTTTGAGTATGGTCAGAAAAGGACAAGATTGGACGAGAACGTAGGTCTGATGGAAAAGTCTAAGGTATATACAGCACATCCGCCGGCGTTTTGCGACGCTGCTAGAGTCCAGAATCCCCACAATAAAAAGAAGGAGTAGGTGTCAACGCGCGAACTACCCCATGTAGCCATTCTGGTGTAAACAAAGATCGGTCCTATCTGATTGTGGAGGAGTAGGGCCTTTGCTTTCTCTAAGCGGTATTACCCCACCGAAGCCAACAAATCCAAAATCATCTTTCACAAATGTGCACAAGTCCAAGAATTTCACTCCGCATCACCCCTGCTTCTTCTTTCTCAAGTAAGCCTCCACATTTAGTAACCCTGGATGAACTTCCTTCAGTTCAGCAAGATTCGCTTTGTACCCTTCATCCTTGAACCACTCCACCATCGCTCCAACCTCTTGAACACCATGCTTCAAAGCCTTTCCAAGAAGCCCAAATGTCGTCCCGATAGGCTGACCAGTAGCCTTTTCAAAAACCTTACTCATCTCCGCGAACGTAAGCTCATCGCCAGCTATGCCCACAGCCTTGTGGTTCCATTTCTCCGGATTTTCAAAAGCCTCCGCTGCGAAAAACCCAATATCTGATACCGCAACCCACTGCATCGGTTTGTGCTTCAAGGTGTCTCGCAACATTGTCATGAAAACCTTTCCTCCAAACCCCGGCTCAAAGCTATCCATGAATGCCGTTGGCCGCAGAATTGTCCATCCCATTTCGCTTTTCCCATCCGCGGTAGCGTCGCGCAGATGTTGCTCGATTTGATGCTTGGTCTTGAAGTGTGGTACTGGTGTCGGGTTCTCCCAGGATCTGCTTTCGCCTCCTCGTTCGACGGAACTATACACAAAGTGCTTGACTCCAGCCTTTATGGACTCGTCGATGAGAGCCATGCCATGCTTCACCTCGCCATCCAGTGTGACGCCTTTGCCCATAGATGCTTGGACGGAGTAGACACCCCAGATGGGAGTAGATCCAGCTACTGTTTTGGCCGTAGAGAAAAGTGATGGCACTGCATTGAGATCACCCTCAATGAGCTTCACCATTGGTGACTTGGCGATCAGACGTTTCGCAGCTTGACTCTGGCTGTTGCGGGTGACTGCGAGGATGGTGAAATTGGCCGATGGACGAGCAAGGAGCGCATCAATCACAGCACCGCCCTGTTTGCCAGTCGCACCGCTGATGAGTAGTGCTCTCGACATGTTGTGAAGAAAATGAAGTTGGTGTGGACGAGTGTGGAATTAAAGAGGATGGCCAAACTTATATCGTTTTTAGCCTCCACAGTCATGAAAAAGAAATGTCCTTCCCGAGAACGCCTACTTGGTAATCAGCTTTTACTCCTAGCTCCTAAGTAAGAAGACCTAGCTGGGCATCACCCCTGCCCCTGTGCTGGGCATAGTGAATCGCATTAATAATGCTTCTCTGAAAAAGGCCGGCTCGAAGTCCGTCGGACCCCGACTTCAGAACGTCTCTACAATGCAGACCTCGAGAAATCCGGGAGTGGATCGCTGCGTTAGCCGACAAAATCACCACAACAACGCACTTCCACAACACTGAAAATCGGATAATTTCTAAGTTGCTTCAGCCTGAGGCATTGACCCTAGGTATGCACTCAAAATACTCTAGTTAATCGTCAACCCCCTTGAAACTGTAAATGAAACTTACACTATTCGGAAGGTAAGGTATAATCTGAAAGATTCGTACCTTCTTTCATCTATTTAACTGCATTGTATTGTAATAATTAAATAATCAGAAAAGTGCAGCGGGGCAATTGCTCGCCAAAAATATGGACTTGCGTTGTTGTGGTTGGCTTCGTCACCCGTATGACCCACTCCCACTTTCCTCGCCTCCACAATGCATTGCCAGTGCGCTGATAAGGAGAAAATGCTTGAGCTGTACTGTATCTGACTGGTATAGAATAAATCTAATTCTTGTGTTAAAAGAGTACTCATAGTTACGTGGGTTCCTTGAGACAATGGAGATCGAATCGTATGATATCCTTAGATAGTTCGGCAGTTATCAGCGTGTTGTGGGGTCCTAGACGATGAGAGATACAGACCAGACCGTCTAATTGCTGCTGGACCACTTTTACTTACAAGCTTCGCTGTGATTGTGTATGTCCTGCTTTCCCATCCATACATGCAATTCTTAGATGTCTTACAGATCCTGGTGACGTCCACACTAGAACCTTTGTTGACTGAAAGCCACATTCCACTGTAAGATAATTCTCCCTTCATTTAGAAGTCGTATTCTCTGGGCCAGTCTGAAACATGCGGCATTTGGTATAGAAACGGAAAGCCGTCGCAGAGACAACCCAAATTTTCGGCAAGATGAAATGGCTCACTGGGACCTGCTATCACAGCTTGACTAGAACTTTTGCAAATGCCATTTTCTCGGCTCTCACAGACAACTATTCATGCCTCTACTTATAGATCCTAACGGAACTGTATCATCACTGGAACGCGCCCTTATTCTTTTCCAGAAACTCCTTCCAGGTGGTCGACTTCAATCCCACCTCATCCAACAGTTCTACGCTTTCTTTCAGACTTTTACCAGCAAAGTAGCCAGGATCATCAATGAACAAGTGATTCTCCAACATTTCTTCAGCCAATGGCCCTGGGAGGAAGCTCTTGTACGTCTCTGCATCGACCTGTACGAAACGCCCCTTCTTTCCAGTCACCTCTTCGAATTCCGCGACGATGCGAGTTGGGGTATAGTAGTCAGCTGCAGCGAGGATTTGTTTGCCCAGTACCTTGGTGCGGCACTTCATCGCTGCGACTACGTATTTGCCTAAAATGAAACGTATAGTCAGCAGTGACTCCATTAGCCTTCAGATTTGCCGGCCAAAAACAGTGGATTTTAGGACTATAACCCACCAATGTCTGACTCAGTGTCAATGAGGGGGAATTCGGCCTTCTCGGTGACTGGATAAGCTAGAGTGTACACTCCATCTCCCCCCTTCTTCAGCATCTGCAAAGCAGTGAAGTTGCTCATGAAGTAGCCGGGAAATATGAAGGTACTTGGTAGTCCTATCGAACGAATATATCGTTCCACATCAGCCTTCAAGTCGAAATGTAGAACATGCTTGAGACGGCCGTTGGTCGCTTCAGTCACATGAAGCAGTGAAGAGAATATGAGATGCTGGACTCCAGCCTCCAGCGCAACGTCAGCGACGTTCTTGCCGTGAATGAGCTCTTGACTTGGATGGCCGGACATGAAATCCGGAGTCGTTACGAGGAACACAGTGTGAGAGCCCTTGATGGCTTCCACCAAGGAGCTTTTGGAGCCCATGTCGGCCTGTGTTCTGTTAGCCACCTTCGGTTCCACTCTTGAGACAATCATCACACTCTGACTACTCACCGATTTCATTTCGATACCCTCGCTTATCAAAGCTTCAGCCGCCGGCTTTGATATATCTCGAGTGATGCCTCGTATTTTGAATTCCTTCATCAGCGACGCATCTTTCAGCATTGCTCTGGTGACAGAGCCTCCTTGATTCCCCGTGGCTCCGAAAACGGTCAAGAGCTTTGACATCTTGAATAGATTTGATGGATACTCAGTAAGTGATTGATTGCAGTAGTATTCTTCTGAAGTAGAAGCTGAAAATAAGACGGAAGGCTTTGGCATGAATTGATTGAATTGATCAAAGGAGCGGCATATATCTATCTAGTTATGAGATTTTGCGATCATCTAGCTCAGAGGTCGAATCCTCGCCTTCCTCCCTACCCAGGTAATTAGTCGGGTCATACCGCCGCCCGATGTAGTGCGAGCCAATCGCCTGGTGTCCGCCTGATTGTCGCGGGGTGGGTTTGGGTCCGGCGAGGCTGCCATCCCATTGGTCCGGCACAGGTTGCGAGGGGCTAGAGGTAAACAAGCTCGTATTTGTCTCGCACTTCATCGGACAGCGGCGAGCCACTTTTAGCCTAACGCACGCCCAATGGTTTTTGTGGCTGCAATGCTTTTGAGAATGCGTAAGCTACGACACGGATCTATGAGATTTTGATCCATGCGGAATCCCAATACCCCTTATGGGCTTGGCTCTTTCTTACAGGCGTAATTATTTCGCCTCAAACATGTGGTTTGGTGGGGCTGCTGAGAAATCAACCACGGCACGGGAGATACTAAGTTAATTTACAATGGCGCTATTGGCCAATACAATCACTAGCAAACCTTAATTTCATAGCTTAGCTAAGCTCATTCCTGGAGGCATCGTCAGACATCTACGTTGCGTCACAGCAAAGAAGCGCGATTCAACAGGTGTTTGTGAGCTTCTATTTCGGACGCGTAACCTATCTATTGAGTCGCGATATCTTTTTATCGCCCGTCCAGACTGGCTGGTCTCGAGTCTACTACACTATGGCAGATCAACAAACCTTTCAGCACGGAGGCGGCAGTCATCGGACTACCGAGCCAGCTCCTGCTGCTCAGCTGTCCTGCACAGGTTGTCGGTCTAGGAAGCTGAAGTGTGATCGCGTAAAACCACGCTGTGGCCGTTGTATACGGCTACAGGATCCCTGCATCTATCCCGGATCGAGGCAGAAACAAGTTGGAAAACGGAAACGGGTCATAGAACTGGAGGCTAAATTAGGTTAGTTGCATCTAATTTGGATTCTTTCTTCCACCAGAGGTCAAACTATGGAGTGCACAGGAGTGCTGGTTTACTTACTTAGGCCGAGCTACCTACTTCATTTTAAGTCGTTGCGCTCTCGTGGAGAATGCGTTACTGATGCTATGCGTGGCAGGCGAGCTTGAGAACTTGATTAGAGCCACTAAGGCAGAAGAGCAGCGAGAGATTCCCAGGGGCGATTACGCTACCGAAACGGATTGGGATTCCTTCATGTCAAGTCTTGATCATGTTGATTCGTTGCCTATTGACAGTAGCGTCGGTGCCACACAGCAACCTTCTCTACAAGAGGGGGACTATGGTCCTACCGAACTGGTAGGGTTGGGTCTCTTTGAGCAACTCCCCTCTTTTCAACTCATGGAAGATCTGTAAGATCCCATTGACCCTGTATCTGTCACTCCGCTTTCGGCTAATGGTGTTCATTAGCATAGAAATCTATTTCGACAAACTGCATTACGCTTCACCCATGCTGCATCGATCACGGTATACGGCGGCAGTGCATTTACCGTATCCCGTGCGTCCGCCAATGTGCCTGCAGTACATAGTCATGGCTTTAGGCGCAGCAGCGACAGAGACTTACAGGCAACTGGCAACACCATTCTACCGCCGTGCCAGGGCTTATGCCGAATCAGACGAGATGACCGTAAGTTGTGCAAGAACCCCAAGGAATTTGAAACTAAGGCTAAAAATAAAGGAGCAAGGAGAGCAATTCACAACTGTGGCTCATGCACAGTGCTGGATCCTGATGGCCAATTTCGAAGCTCAACAGACACTGTTCTCACGAGCATCGACGAGTCTGTGTCGTAGCCTCAGAATTGCACAGATGTTGGAGCTGCATCGGATAGATCAGAACGATCAGAGCGATCAGACACTTTCGTCCATCTTGGCACCACCCAAGGAATGGTCCGAGTTGGAAGAACGACGTAGGACATGGTGGGTAATATTTTGTTCCGACCGCTTCGTCAGTGGAACCACAGGATGGCCTGCATTAATCAACGCTCGAGACGTAAGATCAACTGCTATTCCTGGATGACATCCGAGAGACTCATTGATATAGATCACTACGGTACTTCCTGCCTCAAACGAAGCATTTCAGACCGGGATCATGGAACAGACAGGTTCGCTGATGAGCATCCTCACACAACAAAGACAAGACTATTCGGAATTTGCTGCGAGAATACTGGCTGCGCACCTGTTCCATCGGACTTTCGAACATATCTCTCAAAGTTCTCTGGACGACAACCCACAAGATTTCAAGAACGGATCATACTGGAAAGCACATAGAGGGCTTGATAATGATCTTGCAGCTATGTTGATGTTTCTACCTAACAACATCCGGCTTCCTAGAAGTTTTCGCTGTCAAAACGCTCTGTTCGTCAATGTCAACATTCATACAGCAGTTATTTGCCTCCACAGGGCAGCTTTATTAAAAATACGTCACCTTAACTTGTCCGATAACTTGATACATCAAAGTCAACTCCGGTTACTTCCAGCAGCAGAGGGTATTCTCGGCATCTTCCGTATGATAATAGATCTGGAAACCGCGCTCAAAAATCCAATGATGGCGTTTTCGGCATACATGGCCGCTCTGGTCTTCTTGGAGGACTACACGACAGATTACAACCATCAAAGCGAAGATAATCTGCAATTCCTGCTTCGTCTTCTAGTCACACTAGCTAAAACCAATGTTGTGACAAGGTCATTAGCAATTCAACTGGCTTCAGACATGAAACATGGCGGATTTGATTCGTCGGTGATGGATCAGGCAAGAAGACAAGAGACTTTTCCACTCACCTACCAAGATGTACTGACTAACATCTAGGTCAAAAACTTGTCTCTTGACCCTGCACTGGTTCCGCTACTGATGAAGAAAAGCCACAACTCTTCGAATGTGCTGTTCAGCGCCCAACCGAATGCTAGCCCTCCACAGACTGCTCCCATGTCATTGAGTTCTGAACACTATGTTCCGGAAGAACACCGGTTGGAGGCCAACCACGATGTTCCTTCCTTCCAGATCTCAACAGGCCACGATAATCCTGGGTCTTTCACCGCAACTTCACTTCCTGCAGATCCAGCA
The DNA here is from genome assembly GCA_021432625.1 of Leptodontidium sp. 2 PMI_412. NCBI lineage: Eukaryota > Fungi > Ascomycota > Leotiomycetes > Helotiales > Leptodontidiaceae > Leptodontidium > Leptodontidium sp. 2 PMI_412. The sequence goes on along the minus strand of MU270389.1, from coordinate 263,164 downwards.
TTTGGCCTCCAGTCTTCATTTGATCCAATGCTTTGACAAACTATCCATACATTGCTGGGCAAAGTAACCTTTTCGCGTCTGCTGGAGAGCGTGTAGCAATGGCATGTCTATTATGCTCCACTTGAGTAACTACATGGAGCGTTATGCAAATCTGATTCCTTAATTCTGCTATCCTATCCTGCAGTATGGAGTTGCTGCTACTACTTGAGAGCCATGAAAGCATTCTGCAACTCCTCCAGTGTGTGCCTTCCCATGTAGTCTTCCCATGTCTCTGCTTTAACATCGGGGTATTTCTGGTTGTCCACCTGCGGGCCTACGAATGTGGATCCGTTAAGCCAGTAATACGTGAAGAACCTGAACACTGTTAGCTGGAAGTCGATCTAATCGCATGGTGCTAGAAACGTAATGGCACTCACAAGAACATATATTTGAGTACATTGCTGTGGTCTTGGCTGCGGACTTCGTGCATTCGGGTTTTGAGGTCTGAGAGTGACCCGAGGCACTCAAGCTGGGGCTTTATGCCATAGGTCTTCTCGAAGCAGCCGGCAATCTCTTTGATGGTTTTCCTGTCACCAAGAACTAAGTCCGTGTCAGCTTTCCATTTCAAGAGGGAGGGAAACTTAAACAACAGCCACGGAACTCACACTTCTGGACCCCGGTCGCGGTAGGGTCAACTGCCACAGCAGCAGTATACTCAGCAGCATTCTCATACGATGTTCCTTCCCAAATTTCTGTCCCATCACCCCAGTACTTCAACGTCGCAGTCTCCGGGTTCCAAATCTGGAAGAAAGGACTGAAAAGTGGATCTATGAAGCCGCCAACAAGAACGTGCACTCCCTTCACTCCCTTCTTCGTTTCAAGGTAGGCTTTGACATGTATCATTGGATCTTTGGGGAACAGATCGCCGAGCTGGAGCTTCGTGTAATCGAGTGACCAGTCACTCGCGATATAACGAGGGACGCCGGACGCCTCACACGAGTCGATGAGCTTCTTCTGTCCCTCAACCATGAGTGTGTCGTCGCCCAGGTAGGCGCAGATAACGACATCACAGCCTTTGACAAAGGCTTTAATCGCGGTCTCGTCGTATGCTTCGCCTTGGAACAGCTGGACCTTGGGAGAGGAAGAGATTGCTGGAATGACCTTGCTAGAGTCGCGGGAATAGCCACGAAGAGTGACTTCTGGATTCTTCAAGAGGCGGAGGGCGAGCAGGCGGCCGAATTTGCCTGTGATACCAGCGAGTCCTATGGTGAAAGTCATGTTTCTGGAGTGAGAGGACGGCATTAGGTTGAGATAAGGGGTGCAGAGAATGGATTTGACTGCAATCACAGAGCTCCTACATCAATATATATGGCCTTCAGTTTCAATAGCTCTCGCTTGATAAGTCCAGTATCTTGCTGTATAGGTAGTTTCGGTATGGCTTTCGCGTCATTTTCGGGGCGCAAGTAGCCACTTCGCTGTACATCGGAGGCCGGCCGGTGCTGCGGACTTGTTTACACAATCAATAACCACGTCTACAGAAAAACCCTTAGACAGAGCTCCACCGAAGTCAATCAGCAATCCAAATCGGTATTCCCCATTGATGATGTTTGCTCTCAAACGACCATTGAAAGAGGTTCTGACTTCCTCTATGGTCCAAGACAGTTTTTTTTGCGTGACGGCGCCACACCAGCCCAATGGTCAGCAAGGACAGAAGATAGGCATTTGAGTTGCTCTATTGGATCTCAATCAAAATAAACGAGCGTAGAATAGGTTGAACAGTGAAACTCTGTTAGTTTGGTGTATGCATTTCTAAAGTCAATCTTTGCCACGCCATGTGATTCCTGCTTCTCGATGCAATTCTCTCCGTTCCGTTCGGCGCTTCCAGATCCAAGATCCTGATCTATACCATGATTTAGCATGTTACATAGCCTCATACTCCAAATTGTTATCAAAGAAGGTCACGGATCAGATCACCAATCATTCAGAAAAATTGGTAGTAGAAGAGTTACTGTTCTAAGACTGTAACTACAGGTGCTTATAAGGCAGAAGGAGGCAACAAAGGAAGCAGATGATTCAATCATCATATGATAGAGCCCCGTGACTCATGGAAAGAGAGTACCAAAGAGGTCAAAACAGCTCACCGTATTCTAAAAAATTTTACATGGTCAAGCCCAGGTAGGACTACATTCATTGCAAGTGGTGCCTGCTACTGGAACACTTACGATTCTGCGGAGGCAGTCGAGAATCTCAGCCGTAGCCTTCGCGGGATGAAATGAACGAAGGGACCAGAGGCATCCTTGATCAATCACTCGCAGTTGTCGCACGAGTTGCGCCGCGTACTTTTTTGGGCTCGTCAACCACCGACCACTATCACTGTGGTGGTGTGAGGTGGCCCGAGCCAAGCCTTTCACTTCTTGCAGCAATGATGGCATCATGCCATGCAGCATACGCAAGCAATTTCCAATTGGCTCTCATCAATGCGGAAAGGTCGGACAATTGTCTCCTACGCTTTCTTTATTGGTCGCTGCTAGAAAGTTCTGGGAGTGTGAAGCACTTTCCGTCATACGATCAGCTAACGAAACCCCGCTTTCATGTGATCATGCCAGAATCTTCTGATGGCATGACTTCTGGAAGTTACTAGGGACCACTAAAATACAAATGCGTGTATATAGACCTAGCCACTCCCTTTCCATCAGCAATACAACATCAAACTTCCTTCATGCAATCAATCCGAACGCTCTCAAGACCAATCACTCAAGTTAAGCGAGTACTACTCAAACCAACAACACGCAACATGTCGTTCTTCCCAGGCTCGTTCGTTGCTCCCCGCGACACCTCGTTCTCGCCATTGTTCCGTCTGTTGGAGGACTTCGACAACTATTCTCGCACTGGTGAAGGGCAAGGCCGTCACCGCGGCCAGCTGAGGACCTTCTCCCCTAAGTTCGATGTCAAGGAGCTCGCCGATTCCTACGAACTTCATGGCGAACTTCCTGGCATTGAGCAAAAGGACATCGAGATCGAGTTCACCGATGCCTCAACTCTGACCGTTAAGGGTCGTTCTGAGCGCTCCTACACCCAAGGTACCCCACCTGCCGGTTTTGTCGAAGGTCCTTTTGCCACTGGCGCCATCACTGAGGCCGAAGAGAACGGTCACCATCAACACAAGGGCCACAAGGCTACAGTCGGTGATGAGAAGACCAAGGAGACTACCACTGAAGTCGCTGTTCAGCCAGCTGAGCCCGAAGCCAAGTTCTGGGTCAGTGAGCGTAGCGTCGGCGAGTTCTCGAGATCCTTCACCTTCCCAGTTCTTGTTGACCAGGACCGCGTTCGCGCAAGTATGGACAAGGGAATTCTCAGCATCTTGGTCCCCAAGGCTAAGAAGCATGAGAGCCGCAAGATCCAAATCTCCTAGACGATCACCACATCTGCGATCTTCGATGTCGGCTTGGCAATGTTCCTCGACCTTGAATGGATCTAAATGACTTTACGACTTGATGGATGATGATGGGATGGGATTTGATTTGCACATATCGCTCATTGTATGGATTTGAGTTCGTGGTAATATGGATGGGAAAAGTGTCAGTAGTATGGAGTTAGTTGCCTGATACTTGATGACGATCTGAACTCGTTGTAATTGAACAGAATGGAAAAAAACAAAACAAAACAAAACAATACTGTCTGTCTGTGCGTACAGCAAAAAACAATAGGTACATTGACTTTAAGCATCTTAAAATCTATATACACCGCAATATCTCTTATTATTTTTTGTAATTTATATTCCGTGGCTACTCCCGAATATCCTAAATGCCTCCGACTGAAAAAATTACGTTCGCGTCGCTACCTTTTGCCTAATTTACAAAGAGTCTTCTTATATAAAGTAATAAACTTCTTTTACTATGACGATACCACTGGGCTTATATTACCTTTAGAACTTACTAAAGAGTCTTAGCCGAGGTTTTTAACCTTCTTACTATACGGGAAATCGTTAATAACCCTATAGCGATTAAAGCGTGCAAATTTATACAAGATTCGTCTTACGGGAAAGGTAAGAAGGGGCTAGTTTGATTATCAATCAGAGCTGTTATGCCAGAGTATTTCCCTCGGTTTCGAATCTACCACAATCCTAACACAATAGCATACGCACCAGAAAACTTTGTATCCTGAACGCCGAGGGTGAGACAATATGTAAACACCTTGTCATTTAAGTATACATGCGCAAAGTTTTCACCTAATGGGTAAAGAATTGGTCTTGTACGGACTCTTTCGACTTATAGATCCCAAGGGGCTTACCATAGATTTCTAACGGCTCTTATTCAGCGAGTCTTGACATGCGCACTAGGAAACCCCATTGACGCAAGAGAAAAAAAGGATATGATATTATATACTGTCTTATATACAAGCGCGTTCCCATAACAACAAGCTCTTAAATGAGCCCCAGCCCAAATGATGCTACACAATTTCATTGCCTATCCGGCGCCAGAAATGTACTCGCTCTTGATAAACCCACCAACGTCACAAATCATCCGCAAACTCTGCTCTACACTGGGGCTGATAGTCTCACCGGGGATCTGCATCCACTGTGAGATGAAGTCTTCGAGCAACGGGCCCAGGGTTGTGACTTCAGAGCCCATGCGGGAGCGGAGAGGGGGGATGCGAGTCGCTGCTAGGAGGATGAGCATTCCTCCCGCCATGCTTTTCACCACGTCAGTATCCTGCCCGAGACAATAGCCTAAAGGGGAAAAGAGTAGGAGGAGGAGGAAAGGACGCAGGGGGAGGATTTAAATACACACCTCAGTGAACAAATCCAAGTGTCCACTAAAACCGTATGGGCAAAGCCGCTCAGGTTCAAGATGTGCAACAGGATTGCCTCAAGACAAATCTCGCACTTGTCTACCATCTCCGCCGTAACACACACCCGCCCCATCCCCATCCCTAGGCCCCTCCCCTCGCCCTCCAGTCCATCCCTCAACCCACCGTCCCAGGACCGTAACACCCACGTCAAGTATGGCCGGTAAATCACACTTTTGCAAGTCAGGTACCTCTGTCTGAGAAAGCCTCCATGCGGAGAAGAAGATGGCGTCGCGTCGACTGTGAAATGGAATGCGGCGGGAAGCAGTTCGCGCCATTCTTCGAGCTGGTGCGAGAGCTCCGCCACGATGAAGGGGAACCGCGCGGAGTCTAGAGAGGCGCCCGAAGAAGCAGAGTAGAGGAGATCGTGAACTCGGTTGAGGAGGCGCCGCATCGAGAGGCAGGCGAGAAAGTAGAGGGACGAGAGCTCTTCTTCTTGTTCTTCGAGGGTGATTGGGGTTCGGGTTTGGTTTAGGGCGGAGGTGGGAGATGAGAATGGGCTAGTCATGGTGAGTTCGGTGTGTGGCGTGGAGTGTGTGTTGTAATCGCCCGGGAGGGGGATGGAGGATTCAATAGAGGCTATGCCTGATTGTGGAAGAGCAGACAGCTCGGCTAGGTAGTCGCTTTGGTGATGATGGGATTGTCAGCATTTATGGTTATTTATAGGATATCGTTGGAATCCAGGATTGGATTGGAATTGAACAAAACTTTGAGAATGAACCTACCTCTCTAAGATATAGCACGACCAAAATATTCTTCGGACACATTCACTGTCAGGCAGTGGGTCCGATGACGGGTAAGAGAGTAAGAGTCTACATCTTGCTGCTGTTGTATTGATATACGACCACGCCTGCAATGGCCGTTGCAGGTATGCAAAATAAAGGCTGCAGGTTCAATAAGTTAGCCTAACCCTTACCATTAAAACCTCAGGGGTGCCTTACGCTATAAAGAACAGACACTGTGTTGCTTCTTGCGAGACTTCCAAGTGAGCAACATGCAATCTCTTAAGTACCCCATCGAAAAACATCTCAGCTAGAGATCTTCGTGATTGCTGATACACCCTGTCTCCCTGGCTCAAACTTGGATTGTTGAATAGAAGGGATACGGATTGGCTTGCGCATCCGAGGGCCATGACAAGTAGAGCAAGGCAAGACTCCACGCTCTGGTCCAGAACACCACTAATGATTCGATTTTGGATTGCTCCCAACTTCTCCTTCGCCATCGTAGGGTAGAAAAAATTCACGGAGGATTGGAAGGATTGAATGATCTGCCGGACTTCCTCCACGCCAAGATAAGGCGTGACTTCTGATGGTCTGGTACTGAGTGGCGGTCTGGATTGTTCCAGGTTGAAAATCGGCTTGTAGGTGCGGCGAAGTGATGGAAAGTGGTCGAAATGAGGCCATTCCAGGATTGACTCTGTGGTCGACGTGTGCAGAGAAGATAGAATTGCATTGTGCACACCGTTGTCATCGTTTGCTGGGGTGTGGGCTAAGTGAGGAGATTCTCCTGTCGACGGCCTTACCTGGACTGTCTGTGGTGTGGCCACCGAGTGAATTGAAGGTCGTGAGCCGAGGAGAGCAGTATTTGAAGCCTGTCACAAAACGTGGTTCAGTTTTGAGATTGCTGCCAGAGTTGGAGGCTTTCAGCTCACCATCATAGCATTCATCTCATGCAGATACTTCTCAACCCGAAGAACTCCATCAAGGATCAAGTCGCTTTTCCCCCTCCTTCTTCATGTCAGTGGCTGTTTCCATTCATTCCCATGGCTACTGGGGAGGTACTCACGAGCTTGCCTCTGCTCCATAGACACAGTCATGATTTGATGCGATGCAAGTAGCACACGGCTCTCGGCCATCGCAGCTGTCCCAAAGTCAGCTCAACCCCAGCCACTTTCTGCAGAGAGAAAATCTCTGATCTACTCTACAACAGAGCGAGTCCTCCCTCACCGGATCTTTCTCTGCCTACATATATCGCACTGCGGCAAAATCAGCAGTTGGCCGCAACGAGTGCAGATGGAAAGAGAATCTTGGAGCAGAGTCTCCTTCCTGACTTACGGCATGAGCTGCCCTCCTCCTCTTTCGAAGATTTTCCGTCTCATCGCCCGACATCTAGCCGTCCTGTCAACAACATTCGGGCATCAGAGAGTCAGTCTTCTTCATTTCGTAGCCCAGCAAGTGACGGGGGATTGTTTGGATGGTATTGCGGAGAAACGAGGGTGTGGTGTATCTGCAACTGCGCCTGCAAGATCAGTTGGTTGGCAGCCAAGCAAGTGTCAGAAGACTGCACGAGGGAGGGAGGGTTTGACAGTCGTGTTGGACCTCGGGCATTGGTGCGGGTATGAGTGAGTACTGGGGGACCCCCTCGCCCCTCGCTCGCCCCTTCAGTGCATGCCCCTCCACATCTGACCGCGACCCCATACTATTATCCCCCCGCCTCCCCCCGGAAATAATGTTAAATCGAGCAAAAACTGGGGCTCGTGTGCGCAGCTCCTAGGGGCGTTTATCCAATAATTCGGCGGATTTTCAGCCTCGAGCAAGGTAAGGATCTGGAACTACGGGGAGTTAGGTTAGAGTTAGAGTTAGAGTTAGTGACCTCCTGCCCACCTGCCCGACACAGAAGTTGTTCGCCGATGCGCATCCATCAGGCGGAACCAACCCTGTTTCATGAGCTTTTCAAGGGTTAAGGAAGGATTCACGGCGGGGAGTATTCGTCTCTTAGATTGCAATTGGAATTGATTGTTTACAATCTTGTTTTGATTGACTTCATGCTCGTGTCGGGCTTAAACTAACCTAACTAAAGCTTGCCTTCTACTAGAGTCGTCCACCAGGAAGTAGGTGATTGTGTACCACTGTAGTAAATAAATTGCCGGCTTCACTTGTGAGCGGTAGCTAGATTGAGGACAACAGCATTAAACCTCCCGCGCAGCCTTTGGATCCTCAACCTTGAGCGTGTTCAGAACCGTATTCGCGCCCCTCTTCTCCAGACTCTTCTTCACCGGATTCTTTGCCTCAAACACCTCGGACAATTCCTCCAAGGTACGCTCATTTGTCTCGGGGAAGTAGAAGTACATGACCACGACCTCAACCAAATCCCAGAACACAAACACAAGGTAGAACCAGTATCCAATAGCGTTGAGCCCTGGTCCAATTCCGTAGTTGGAGATTGCGCCGGCGGCGTTGGATGCAAGGTTTCCCATGGCTGTTCCCTTGGCTCGGGTTGCCGTGGGCAACGTCTCGGCGATATACATGCTTTGGAGCGGCGTCCATCCGAGACTGAAGACGATGCCGAAGAGGTAAACGAAGGCGATAGCGCTGTCGGTAGCCGATTTGTTGCCTGGCTGCTCATTCGCGATCTTGGAGGTCCCGAAGATGACTAGGAAACAGGCTGAGCAGAAGATGGTGCTGTAGAGCAAGAGCGGTCGTCGACCAACGGTGTCACAAAGTCGTGCGCCTGTAACTGCAGCAATGAAGCAAACACATGGGTAGATTCCATTGATGATGAGCTGAGTGCGGGAGTCATCAATACCAGCGTTTTCGGCCATGGTGGGAAGATAGCTGCAGCATCAAGTCAGCCTGTGTCTTCAAAGAAGGGTTGGAAGGCAAATATTCCACTTACTATCCAGTAGCAGAGTTTCCAGACAGCTGGCCAAACATAGCCATGCCAATGACGCAAATGAGACGACGGCGAGCAGAATGGGAATTCCAGAGTTCTCGGTAATCCCACCATTTCTTGTCAGAGGCGGTGGTGCTGATTTGCATTTGCATTTCCTTCATTTGGAGCTGGACAATGGGGTGGTTGGCATCCCCTTCCCCATGATACTTTGCCAAAATTGCGATAGCTTCGTCGCATCGATCATTGGCAACGAGCCATCGAGGAGATTCTGGAATGAACCATACTAAAATGGCGACGAAACCGGAAGTGATGAGCTGACACCAGATGGGGATACGGAAACCGTTTTCGGTCTCGATATAGGAGCAACCATAAATCGTCCAAGAAGCAATAATAGATCCGATGTACCTGTAAACGAGTGTTAACGAATGCTTCAAGCAGCAAGAGGATAACGACTCACCATGTACAGTTGTAGAATCCAGTCAAGGTCCCTCTCCAGGTTGGGTGAGCCATCTCGGAAACGTAGCAGGGAGCTGAGACACAGCAAAAACTGACACCGAATCCGAGAAGAAATCTACCTCCGAGGAGTTGAGGTACCCGAGTAGCTGTAGCCTGAATACAAGTTCCAACAATAATGACTGTAGATCCCGTAAACATACCCCTGTTGCAATCAGTACTAGAATCATAACCTGGAACAATGAATGCCTACCATCGTCTTCCAAACAAATCGTTGACAGGTCCAGTAACAAAAACAGCTGGGATGGCTCCGATATTGTAAATGGCCATGATAATCCCGGTGGTCTGACTGGCTTTGCCACTTCACAAGGGTTAGAATCCCATGCTTTTTTCTCCTCTCTCTCCTCTCCAATTACTTACACCTTAAAGTAGTTCTGATAGGTATCCATGGCGTTGACTCCACCCATGAGAGATCCATCGAAGCCATTCAAACAGCCGCAAAGATATGCAACCCAGAGAACGGCATAGAGTCGTGCCATGCTCATCGTCCATGGGCTGTACTTCTGGTCGCCGACATCGTGGGCAAGCTGGACTGCCGTCCCAACGTCGTTGTCGGTGGCTGAGATGGTCCTCTCGGCATGATTGACCTCGTTCTTGGTTTGCTCCATGATGGAAATGGAAGTGGGTTGAAGAGAGGGACGAAGGATGTCTTCGAAGACAAGTCTCTGAGGGAGAGGTTATCGACACTTGACAAAAAGATCGACACAACAAAGGCACACCGTCCCTTCTTATACACCTCCAGCTCGGTTCATGTTTGCAGGAGAGCATGGGACGGTAACCCAGTTTAGTCTTTGACACGTCCCGATATGGAGTGCGGGGAAGCATCTCTCCTGGGGGGCAAAAAGATGGAAATTTTGCTCGGCCCGTAACGGCTTCATATGATTTGCTCGGGGCTCGTTTGCTTCTGGTGGAGCGACTTGGGATGATCTGGAGATGGATCACGGATGTGTATTGCACTACTCATGCACTCCATGCTCCAATTCAAGCGCCTCACGGGCTGGCCACATCCAAAGATTGAATGTGCTAGTCCGTATCCCCTCCCTTCGACCGTCTTGGCGACTGTTGTCGGCTCCGAGTTCCCCGACGATCCCCGGTTCTCCTGCTTCCCAGAGGCAACACCACTTTTCTTTGCGACGTTGGATCTTCAAACGTAGAGACGACCCAACGAACGGGAAGTACAGCCCAGTTCGAATAAGTCGAGGAGCATCCTGGTTGAGGCCGGGGAATCCTTGCTCACTACCAGTTTCTCCGTGCTCTTTCGAGTCTTTGGTACTCATCCGCGACGGTCCGATGGCTGGCTCTGCGCCTCCTGAGGAACAGAAAGTATTACTCTATCAACGGGTATGTCCACCACATGCACCAACAGAGAATCCTACGGGTTCCTCCAGAAGGAGTTTCACTGTTCCTTCGTCATGGAATGAGAATCCTCAACTACGACTCGGATTTGATGAGGTCGATAGCGCTTTCCATCAACGAATGACGTCTTGGTTCGAGTTTATCAATGGTCTGACGGTTCCTATGTAGAGGACCAGGATCAATGGTGGCTGTCAGGTGAGAAGTTTCACACGACATACGAGCTGAATATTTGCTGACATGAACCTAGGTATTTTCAGAGATGTTTATCTCATCTCGTTGCCTGGGGATGCTAGGATCGAGGACTTTTTCGTCAAGACACTCCAAGACAAAGACTACAAAGATGCCACTCTTGAGGTCTCGTTGGATTTCTATCTCCAACAAGATGTCGAGTTGTTTCTTTCGCTCACCAATCCAACCAAGTCAAACGACGTTGTGAAGTCGGAAAATTGGTTTCCTCCAAGTCGAGCTTAAAAATGGGCTTCTATGCGTTAATGGGAAGCCAATTTTGCTGCGAGGGGTCAATCGCCACGATCTCCAACCCCGTCATGGCCGAGGAGTTCCTTTAGCATTCATTCGAAAAGACTTGCTGTTAATGAAACAACACAACGTCAACGCTGTTCGCTGTTCGCTGTTCACATTATCCTTCCCACCCTCTCTTCATAGCAATTTCCGACGAAATCGGCCTTTGGGTCATGGATGAAGCATGAAGCAGATCTTGAATTGTCACGGATTCTACGACGCCGTTGCTCGACCATAGGATATCCCTGAGGCGATGGATTATGAGTAAAGGAAGAAAAACTCATGTTTGAAAACGCGGCTCATTTTACTTCAAATAACCCGAAATGGACGGCCCAATATGTCGACCGCATGGCTCAGCTTGTCCAAAGAGACAAAAATCATGCCAGTGTGATTATGTGGAGCTTGGGGAATGAAGCATTTTATGGGTCAAATCACAAAGCAATGTACGACTATACAAGGGCTTTTGATAGTGGGAGATTGGTGCATTACGAGGGAGATGCCAATGCTCTGTCCGCCGACATGTTCTCGTACATACATGTATCCTTCTGTGGAGAGGCTTAGGACTACATTCTCCTTCAAACCTTTCATCCCTCAATCTCGGACCGCTCCCCCAGCCACCGCCTCTGCAAATTCAAGCCAGCGACTTGGCTTTCACTGTTGGATCCCACGACTTCTCATTTGCCTTCGACCGAGTCCATGGAACGCTCAAATCCTGGACACACAACTAACTCCACGCTTTTTTTCTCCTCGGAAGGCACCGAAGTAGTTCTAAAACCAAGATTCTCTCGCCTACTAACCGACAACGGCCGTCCCTCTGACTTCCCTACCTGACAACGCTTTGGCATCGATGATTTAACCTGCCAACTCCGTGACCTGACGCTAAAGCGCGTCTCTGACTCCGAAGTGCAAATCACTAGCAAGCCTTAACTCTCTCCTCCGATCCTAGCCTGGGGCTTCGATACTACAATCATGTACTGTACAGTACACCATCAAGTATCGACGGTAGCCTCAGCTTCCAAGGAAAGCCAGTTCCCCGTAAGAGGCGATAATTAAAGCTCCCGCATATATTCCACGAACCTGCCTAGATCTGAAGACCCAGCCTCGCCCTGGATCTGGACAATGAATACGACCTGGTACGGCCCCGGCCCAGGAGAGACATACCCGGATACCAAAGACAGTCAAAAAGTCGGCATCTACGACCTCCCCCCCTACCAACCGACCAAAATCCTGACTACGAAGTCCCGCGAGAAAATGGCAACCGCATAGATAAGCACTAGATAAAGCTCTCTCTACCCGAGTCAAGGGGGATATGGGATCCGAGCCACTAGGATCGAGGCCGAGCCGAGAGTAAACGGACCTCAAAGACTCTGAAGAAGGGGACTTTTTTTGGTTTTTTTTCGTGACAGGCAGGTAGATACAAAGATAGTGTTATGGAGAAGGCGAGAGACACCCTTGTGATCTCGTTGGGCAGGAGAAGGCTGCGTTTCTTGTAGAGGCTAGATGTTGCGACTGCTGGGGGTGGAAACTGCAACTTTGTAATAAGCCGGGCGTTAGAGACGAGTATTTAATTAGTTAAGTGTGAGGCGGTTGAGCACGGGAATCCTGCTAGAGAGTGTTTTTTGGATGCGCATTGATTTGGGTTTGCTATATAGTTAGTCCACGATCTTTCGGGTCAAAATTTTTTTTTTTTTGATTAGATTCTTTCAAAAATTTTGTTGTTCGGTATTAAATATCACGATGATCTCTAGACCTCTCTCCTCTCTTTGACTGTGCCACTGTTCTTCTTCCTAGCTGCAGCCTCTGTTCTTCCGTTCTTGAAAATTCAAAATCGAGGTAAAGATCCCGTGATATAATTTCTATTCTACGACAAGATGAAGGCGCGGGCTGGAAAACGGAACAAGATGGTAATAAAGACCTAAATTCAGTAGCAAATATAGCGAGGGGTTAAAGAGGAAGAGTATGAGTATGTAGAATATGTCGTGTGAAAGTGATCTTTGGGTGAACGAACTATTTACAGACACTATCTTCTAGCATGCTTATTTTATTTTATTTTATGCGAGTTTGCAGATATCTAAGTTCTTAGTCATCTTTTCCCCCTCTTCCGATACATCTCTCTATCTAGAAGTTATTCGCTGCCCTGAGAGGCCACACACATCTTAAATGTCCACGTATTCGTGTCAAATAGGTCACCCTCATAACCGCACCCCCTCGGGGTAATATTTTAAGTCCACAACCCCCCCAGAACGTCTACGAAACTCTCATTCCTCCAATCCTTCCAATCCCTGGACAGCAGCCCAAAGGTCTCATCGTAATCCACCCTTCCCTCTCGAATGTAGTAACTCCCCTGCAGCGCCCAGTAAGCCCACCCCACATCCTTCTCCTCCACCCAGCCCACCAGACAATCATAATACGCCTGCTCGCCCTGCGTCGGCCCATCCTGGGCCCATCCGAACTCGCTCAAGATCAACGGTCCGGTGTAGGGCTTGTTGCTCTCCAGCAGGAACCCAGCGGCCGAGTCGAGAATAGGCGCGTAGCCCGAGCAGTTGGCCGTCTGGCTGTTGCTCCACGAGTAAGTGTGGAACTCCCACACAGTCTTCTTCTCAATCCCGAGCCTCTGGCGGTCGAAGTTCTTCTCGCGCAGGAAGCCGAGGTCGAGCGCGTAGTTGATGCCGCCGATGACAACAAGGCCCTCGGGGTCCGCCTGATGCACGGCGAGCGCGCCCTTCGCGACAAACTCATACCAGTCGGCGTTGTTCTGCCCCTGGACGGTGCGCAGCTCGTTGCGCAGGGAGTACCCGACGACGTTGGGGAACGTCTTCCCGAACTTGGCCATCGCGCTCAGGCCGTTGACCCAGTCCTGCACGGCGAAGTTGCGCGAGTTGGCCTCCACGTAGCCGCTGGCTTCCTTCCACCAGCCGTTGCCGTCGGTGGTGCTGCAGCACCACCCGGCTTTGGAGTTGTGGTTATCCAAGACGACCATGACTCCTCTCGCACCGAGGGAGGCAATGACAGCGGCGTACGTGCTCCGCGTTGTGGCGACCAACAACCACGGGTTCTTCACAGCGGCCTTCTTGAACAGGTCCGTGAGGTTCTTGCCGAGGCCTGTCCCGTCGGCGGCATTGTTGAATGACTGGTACACGGGCTCGTGTGGGTTGAGCGCCATGTCGATCGAGTAGGTGAGGCGCACGCAGTTAAATCCATTGGAGGCGATCCAGGAGGTGATGTGCGAGAGAGGTTGCGCGTGCAGGCCCTCGGGTATGTTGGTCTCGCCATGCCCGGCCCAGTTTACGCAGCGAAGCCTGACGCGTTGGTTGCGAGAATTCAGGATGTAGCGGTCGGAGGTGTGGAGGGTTTGGCAGAGGGAGAGGGAGGTGAAGAGGGTGAGAAGCAGAGAGAGATGGATGAGGAAGCGAAGCATCGTGCCGGAGCTGTGAGAAGGAGAGAGAGGGAGGAAGAGAGATGGAGGAAGAGAGATGAGAAGCTGGGTGACTTGAGAAGGTGAAAGTGAAGTACTCGACCAAGGTAGCAGACAGACTTATATATATATCCTCAACTCGTGAAAGCGCTCGCGCTTGCGCTATTTCACTTGTCACAAGACATTGTTCAAAGGCCTAAGATAGGGGGTTTTGACTCGGGGACTCCCCACCCGTCACCGTTAACCTTATCATGAGTGAGGAAAAGGGTTAGCTCGCATGTATGTACTTACTCGGTGCCGTTCGTTCTGAGCTTCGATCCCAGGATTTCTTTCCCTGGCACTTACTCGAGATGAGGAGCGTGTACCGTAGAACCAAGACGGAAGAACTCCTCCAAAGCTCCAGCCAGCAATCGTGAATGTGGGGGACGCGCTGTGGAGTTGTGGGGTACAGTAGTTCGAACCTTGACGGCTCCGAGTTCCCCGAGTTCCCCGAGGACTTGGACCTGGCATTTTGAGCATCCAAAAGGGCAAAAGGCCGAGAGGATAACCAATTGATGCGATGATACAGTAGCAGTACAAGGAAGTATCTGCAAGGACGATGACCCAACGATCTGTTCGTCCCACACGTGAGGTCTAGATCGCTTTGTTGATCTGCCAGCCAATCCCACTCTTAAGGGTGCGTGCCATGTCAAACCCACCAATGATAGTTTGCCTTCCGTCGAGACGACTTGATTGTATGGTGACATGCTTTCGTTTGGGTTCGGCGTTCAAGTAGCTATGGGGTCGGCCTTGGATGGGACGGACTACTGCTCGATATAGGTATTTCTGCCGAGTTTGAACCAGTCGTACTGTACATTCCACATTCCTGGCGCGCATAGTCACAGTCTAAGCATCAATCTCCCTCCACCGACACCGCTGAAGGGCGTGCGTTCGGCGTTTCTAAGTCACTGCGTGTGGCTCGATTTGCCATTCGTTCTATGTAAAATTGGCAGATCAAAATGAGGAAACGACACGTGATTAGAAGTGATTATTGAATTGCTTCAGTTGCGACTACCTAAGAGCTTAAGGCTCTATATATACACTGTAATAGGCTTACTAGAACCTTCTAATGTTGATTATAAACTATTTTGATTTATAATAACTCTTAGAATCGTGTAGAATAAAAAGGTCATGTGACCGGATAAGCGAATGTTCAAATTAATAGTAATACGCTAATAATATTAGGGGTATATAAAGCTACCTTCGTTTTTGTAACTTTTATTACCGGTTTATTAAGGATTATAACCGTATTATATGACCCCTACGATATTTATTAGAAAAGATATCTTATTTGTTTTTAATAACGCTTGTAAAAACGCTTAAAAACTTTTCGGGAAGTCCTTTAATTTGCGTTGGTTTTTTGCTATTATAATCTTATAAAGCAAGCGCGACTTAAGACTAATTATTTTAATAAAGTCGTCGTTAGGATTTTATTTTAACTTTAAGTAAACGACACTTTTTACCTTGTAAGATACTTTTTTAAGATAATAACGAATCCTAAGTTTAATTACTTAATTTACGATTAAAAAAATACTAGCGATTTCCCGGTTATTCAAGTAATATTGCCTTAAGCTCTTAGGTACTTAAAAAAACATTTTCGTTTACATAAACTACTAAGCCTTAAAATACTTTATAACTATTAAGAATCTTACGACTAAGTAAGCCTAATACGTTAAATTTTTTGCGAACTTTTATTTTACGATTATGTATTAAAGTAAAACTATTAGTATATTAACTAACACTTTGCCTCAACCGGATTAGGATCTTATAATTATAAAGGCATATAATTGGGCTATTTATAATTAATAATTAATTTCGATTAATAAGATTAACCCGAGAGTCGTTAGTAATCTTTAACTTGTTACGACCTACGACGACCTACGATGCGCCTCGTATTCTAACCGACACGGGCTCGTAGTATCGCTGGCTATACGACGGCGCTAAGCCTAATAGGAAAGACTAAGTGGCGAGCCTACGACATATTGACGTGAATAGCACTCGACTACGTTAGGCCTTATTAAGAGGGTCCTTTTGTCGGTGCAGTACCGGTTCATGTACCACGCCGCATGTGTGAATATATTCTAATGCGAGTATGGCGACAGAGTAATAAATATATAGTTCAAAATCTGTGTATTTTCTAAGAGAGTGCGAGGAGAGCCAGACTATATACTACGAAACCCCACCGAATCTCCACCGAAACTAGTCCGGCTAGGCTCTGACTCTTGAATTTGACCTGTACCTCCTTTTCCAGACTAAAGTATACTTATGTAAGGACTTATAGACTAACACCGGC
Source organism: Leptodontidium sp. 2 PMI_412 (assembly GCA_021432625.1). NCBI lineage: Eukaryota > Fungi > Ascomycota > Leotiomycetes > Helotiales > Leptodontidiaceae > Leptodontidium > Leptodontidium sp. 2 PMI_412. Next base: position 246,590 of record MU270389.1, on the reverse strand, counting down.
AAAACTTCTTTTAGAAGAACTATTTCTAATATACGTAGAAGTAAATAATAGGCAATATATAAGAAATAATAAATAAAAATAATAGAGTATCTAACAGCGTCTAATTCCGGCCCGACAGTGTCCCGAAAGTGCCCCAAAAGGGGCCCGAATATAACAAGGCGTAGTAACGAGGTTAAGCGAGGACTAGTAATAATAAGAACCCTTAGTATTATACAACGTGATAGATATATATATATATCCTTCCCTTAAAGGTTTAGAGTCTCTTTAATAAACACATATATAACTATCGTACGTATACTACTTTCTGATCTCCTAAATTCGCTTAATATAACTCAAAAACTAACATTTCTAAGAAGACTATATTAAATTAAATAAATAAACTAAAAGTAAATATACTTTTCAGAGATAGTTCGATAGGGAAATAGTGTACTAACTGAAAATAGTACTTGTACTAATACTTATAAGAGCGCTTAATCTCGCTTACCGCAAATATTACATTTAGTGCGTTCGTCTCCTCGCAAAGAATCCGTCCCACGAATGTGCCTTTAATAATCTTAAGAGTAAGAAATACGTATATTATATAAAGAAGAAGTCTCGGTGTAACTTAATAAGTATTCTCATTTTCTTTTCCCTACTCTAAATCGTATTTAAATTACTACTAAAAGTGCTCCGGATATACGGTTACTAACATATAATAAATCTCTTAGTTTGTAGCCGAGGAGTACCTTCGTCTAGTTACTGCCCTCGAGGCAAAAGATAAAGAAGCTATTATTACTACTACTAAATTAATTAATTCGGTATTATTAGTCGCCACTATTAACGTACTAAAGACTACTAGGGAGTTGTCGCTGGCGTTATTAAAAGAAACGCGCGTTATACGCCAGGAAATCGCTGGCCTAGCTAGCTCGTAAGTAGTAAGTTAACTCCCTTATCCCTTTTTAATATTAAGGCTCTTAAGTATTAACGCTTTATATTATAAGAGATAATACTAGTCTTAAACCGGCTCTTCACCGTCGTCTCCTCTGCCGCCACTAAGCGTAATAAAGAGGACAGTAATAAGGACGATACTCTTACTAAGTGTCTCTACTAAAGTCGCCGTTATAGCGCAAAGGAAGAAGACGAGGAACCTCTTTTAGACATTTATAAGTAAGGGATTCAGCCTTATTTCGGATTAGCTTCGTAGTAAGTTCTTTATAGCGGCACTTTCTTTATATTATTATATAGGAGTAGCCCCCTATAATAAAACCGGTAGTTTGTCCTTATTAGAGTGTTATCGTAAGGCCGCCTATTAGTGCTTTAAATTAGAGGGTACTTAAAACTAAATCGAGTGTGTTTTTGACTTCGCAAATTAATTAAATATAAAAATAACCGCAAGTGATAAATTAATAAAATAAGTATTATAAGGAAATATATAAGAAAAATCAACGAGTGTAAGAAACCCCTTTATTACTAGTCCGAATTAACTCCGGTTAACTGTTGAACTCAACCCTCTATTTTAATAGTAAGGATATTAGTGTTAATAAAATCCCGAAGAGCCTTATTTAGAGTACTCTTTGTTATAGCGTTAGTAGGATTAGTGGCGCTATTAATTTATCAAACCTCTATTAACTCTCTACGCTTATATAATTAACGAATGGCTATAATATCGATTATTAGGCGCTTCTCTTTCGTCGTACCGAGTTTAATAATATACTTATAAAGGGATAAAGAATCTATGTAAATAATAATAGGAAGACGTGAGATATTAAGCTTATTAATCACTATATTAATAGTCGTACTAAGGGAGATTAATATATTAATGCCAGCTACTATAATATATAACTCCGATGCGAGTACTATATAAGTTACTCTCTTATATTTTATTAAGCTAGTATACACAATATTACTAGTCAAGGTAAATTGCGTATCCCCTACTGTTTCGGCACTAATTACTAATACGAAACCTATTTATAAACTTAAGTCTTTATTATTAATAAAAGAACTGTTTATAAAAACGTAAACCTTCATAGACTATAAGTTAACTAGTACGTATTAAAGTCCTCTCTTTAAGTTATTTATTTACTATTTAAGGCGTAAGTTCAAAGCCTTGACGTTGTCTTCTATTAAATCTTAATATTACGTTACGACTAAGAGATTAAATATTACTTCTGGCTAATAAATAATAACAAGGTAAGCCGCACGAGCTCGTTATTTTTTATAGGCCTTCTTATAGTCTTCTTTTTTTGTGTTAACTAGTTTTAGCCTTATTCCCTGACCTTTTTAAGATATATAAAGGCTGTCCCTGTCTATAAAAATAGTATACTTATTAAACGTAATAGTTTTAATAGGGAGTAGTACTTGTATTAACTTCGTTAGAAAACCGGCCTTAGTGATTTTATCTTGCTCTCTTACTAAGAAGTCCTTATTTCCTAGAATTAATATGTCGTCTGTTTATATTCCTACGACATTAAAATCATAGCTTTCCTTAGTATTAATTAGTAAGTATAAGTCGTACGTTAATGTCTCTATTTATAGGTTCTTTATATAATATTTATAGTATATATTAAACTAATAGTTTCTAGACTTAAGTATGTCGTATAACGGTAGTATTACTATAAATATTGTGCTAAGAGGGAAATCTCTTGCGATCTCTTCTAGTGGCTATATAAATATGTCTTAGAGAAGCCTTGTCTTTGCCTAGACATAAGCTTAAGTAATGTCCCTAATAGCCAGATAAGATTCGGATTAGTTTTAGAGGCGATTCGTATACCTTACGGCAGTAACTAAAAATATAAGTAACCGCTAGTTATACTGTTGAATTATCGGAGACTAAGTTAATATCTCTTTCTTGCCTTTGTCGTTAAAGTATTAAACTATAAGTCTTGACTTCTTATATAAAGCTGAAGTTTCCTTGCCCTTGACTTCGTCTATTATTCTTAACTTAAAAATGTAGTGGCCTTTTACTCTAGGGTCGTCCTTATAAATAGGCATAAAAACACCTCTTTTAATAAGCGCCTCGTATTCCGTTCGTCGGGACTACTAAAATAATAGTCTAGGCGTCGTAATCTTCCCCTTAGTACAGAGTTTAATAAATAGCTCTCGATCCTTAATCTCCTTCTTACTTAGAAACACTTCGGCATTGTAATTATTATCGATAGTTAGTAAATCTAGATTGTGTTTCGTAAATAGAATTTCGACAGCGATTCGGGGTAAATTCAGTGCTATTTCGGTGACGTTTCTAACTAAGGGTCTTAGATATTACTTATAGATATCTTCTAATAAGTTTTCTTTTTGTCGTTTAATATTAAAAGTCTCTGTCTTAAAGGGACGAACTGTCGTCGATTTAAACATACGTATTCTCTTATTTCCTATATCGATCTTATATGATTCTCCCTTTATGCCTAAGAAATTATAAGGTCTTATTTATCCTTTACTCTTTTAATACACTAAAACTTAATTATTGAGGTAAAGATCGTAAATATAAGTAGTTTTAGGGCTGTTTTGTGTAGCTAACGTATTATTAACTTTGCGTGTGACATAGATTTTCTATACCTCCTTTATAGCTTTCTTAATTATAGCCGCACGTTACTCGACTAACAGATTTAGGGGGTTTAACTCTATTATTTTAGGATATGCGCCGAAAACAAGTAGTATAGGGATAAGCCTATTAGGTCTAGTTATATCGTTTATTACTTTTACTACTATTTGTAGTCGGTCTTCGTCGCTTAATTTAGGGTACTCTTTTATAATAATTTTATAGGCACGGCGTAATAGGCGGTAATATTACTCAACTTTGCTAATTAAATAGTATACCTTAATAAGTACTAGCTTAAGAGTATTACCTATAGATCTAAGTACACTCCGAAACTCCTTAGAATTAAAATTAGTACTATAGTCGTACACGACGAAATCCGGAGGTCTAAGGTATATATTAATTTATATTAACTTAAATGTATTAAAGGTAGCCCGAGCCGTAGCCGAACCGAGGGCTTTTCAGAGTAGTTTCGCCGTACTAAAACTTGTTACTTTATTTATTATATAAAGGGCATATTATTCTCTAAACATCGCGATATCGACGTAAACTATATAATTAAAGTCGATGTCATCTTATAACTTAAAGCGGAACTTATATAAAGTATTTGCGTGTTTTTAGTAATACTCACACATCTCTTTAACCCTCAATATGACTTCCGAGTCATACTTATGGCCAACTTGATTTAGTAGGTACTAAAGACGTCTTACTAAAGGGTGTCTAAAACGCCTATATAGCCGACGTATTTCTAATTCAGTTAAGTGGCATATATTTATTATTCTAGTAAAAGTGTCTAATAATTAACGATATTAATCCAAAAGTAATTATAAATACTTATACTTTTATATAATTAAGTACTTCTTGTCGCCTTGAATTAAGACGTTACGTAAGTTGTTATATTACGTATTTAGTATATTTAGCTATTATAAACAAACTAGAAATAAGATATTTGTGTCTATAATTTAGAAGTTTATTTCTTTAGTCAGAGTATTAACTATAGTAACTCCTAGAGACGGTCGCGAACTAGCACTGAATGTGATCCGGCTCTAGCCCGCCTGGCTAGTATTAAACTTGACATCTTGAATTCGCTATAATACCTGTAGTTAGTTAATTTCTCTTGTGTTTTTATTAAATACCCTTATGTTAATTAATAGACCTTAGAAGAATCTATCTGTCTATTGCGTTATATAGGCCTTATTCGGAGTAAGTCTCTTGATTTTGCTTTTTAGGATGTGAGTAGTCTTCCTCTCCTTAAGTTGCCTTATGACTTCTCGTGTATTATATTATACCTTACTTACTGTAAATATAGTCGTGAAGTTTATAGTATTATTACTATTATTATTGTCGGAACTCTCTAAAGAATCATTAATATCTATTGAAGTGTCTGAATCTGTATTTTAGTAACCTCTTAAATAGTGTCCGGATGTGGTCCGGTTCTAGTTTAAATTAGGGTCGATCCCCTTAATATAAGTTAAGTAGCTCTTAAAGGTCTTATCTATAGCTTTTACTCCTTCGGCCTTACGCGCCGCGAAGTATCGTGCCTTAGACGCCACTTACTCTTCGTTAGAGTGGCGACTATTATAATAATCTATTTTCCTGTAAATAATATAGCTTATATAGCCTAGTATAGGCTGGAATTTGTCTCTACGTTTATTTCTATATAAAAATTTCATCCTGCGGTTAGAGTAATAAGCCACCCTATCTGCGACATAAGATCGGCGATTCGTATAAGATCCGGAGTACTTGTCTACCCTCGATCCCGAGTTATGAGTTACTTTAACGCCGACGGCGGAGCGAAGACTATTTATTAACGTAGGGAAGGTAAGGGGTGCCTGAAACAAGGCTATCTTAAAGAAGAGGTTCCTTAATACTCCCTACACGAGTTTACTACGGAGTGTCTTATCGTTCCGTATATTATTGTCTTTTAAGTTAAGCTGAATACTTTATAATTCCTTGGCGAAGTTCTCTAATTAAGTTAGTATTAGCTTTCTTTTCTAGTGAGGCTCCTCCTAAAATAATAAGAAAGTCAGACTAAACTACTAGTTAAGGAACTTATTAGCTCTCTCTTTTGTCTTAAAGTGTTCGCGAGTCGTCCTAACAAGCTCATTAAATGAGTACCCCTTATTTTAAAGGTACCGGTAGTAGTACGAACTAGCTCTGTCTCGTAGCATCGACAGAAAGGCTCAATTTTAGACCTTAGTCTTAACTAATATTCTTGTCACGATCTGAAGGATCACGTGCGTCTTGGCCCTGAGGCTCGGCAGCCTTGCTACACAGAGAAGCCAAGACAAGGACAGAATTATAAGACTAGGGGTTACGTAATAGTATAGAGCTTTTAGAGCTTTAGGATCTAAGGCTCCTGGAACCTCAGGGCTATAGGCTCCTAAGGGATCTAATAAGAACCAAAGTCTTATATAAGTAAAGTAGTTTCCTAAGTAATAAAACTTTATACTTAAATCATAATAACAAGTTTACTTTTAAGTTTACTATTACTTATAACGTCTTAATTCCTATTAAGAACTCAACTCTTATGACTTTACTTTATAGTTAATACTAACTAACGAAGCTAGTACGCCGCGTATTAGTTAGAATCTAATAACGTTATACTTTAAGCACCTCACTTAAAGTATTATTACTCAACAAGATAGCCCTTAATACACTTGTGTCTAAAGGATCTGTGAAGGGGGAAGGCAGCGAAGTAAGAACCGGGACTAAGGACAATAAGGATGTCACTAGGCCTAGAGCACCTAAGGTCTAAATACTTAACACTTACTATAGACAACAAAGTAAACTCAAATAGTTTATTTTCTAGTATAATATATACCTTACCTTTAATAGCGACAAGTTCGACGTCGAACCTCGAAAAGTCTTATAAATTACCTCTTTTTTACGAGACACGGCCGCCTATTAAATTAAACTAGTACTAACTAACTACCTCCTAAATAACGTTACTAAAAACTATTCTATAATTATAGCCAAAAAAAGTAAAGTTATCTTTAAGACTATTACTAGGTTCACTACCGTAATTAAAGGAGTCTTTAGAAATCCTAATAAAACTAAATAGGCGGAAAAGTACTTACTTGGCCTATATTAACAAGGAACTATTTATAAGTATACCGCAGAATTTAACCGCTACGCCTTACGTTTAAAATAGACTAACAGAGGACTAAGGGCCTAGTACTATAAAGGCCTCAAGGACTACCTCAAGGATAAGCTCGCCTAAATACTAAAAACAATTACCCTAGACAGACTAATTAAAAACTCGATCGAGATTAATAACTGTATTTAAGAGCGCTAGCGAAAACGCAAAGGGTATTTTGCGCTAACTTAGTTTAGAAAACCTTAGTACTCGTAGTCGCAGGGAAAGAGATCCTAGAACTACCCGTAGAACCTTAATAATAAACAAAATTACTATAACCTTATAGAGATTAATAGGGCAAAATAGAAAAGGACTAAATAAACTAAGAAACAAAAGCGACGAGAGAAAGGACTATATTACACTTATAGTAAAAGCGGACATTTTGCCCGAGACTACTCTTAGAAAAAACGAGAAGGGAGACCTAAACAAAAAACTAAGAGGGAATTCACGTTAGTCGAAAGAAAGCCTAAGTACCGCGAGGCAGCGGTACTAAAACGTGAAGGCATTAAAGAAAAATAAGTTAATAAGGTTTTCTTTAACGCTATAGACAACTTACGAATATAAGAGGTAAAAGCGCTAGATTCGCAATAAGAAAGCTAAATAATAATAATAGAAGACCGACCGCCAAGCCGAGTAAAATGCTCTAACAGCGAAGAAAGTAATACCCTTAACGAGTTGCCGTACTTAAGAGAAAATTAGACTATTTATAACTACTATAATAAATAACGAATTTAAATATATATTAACACAAAACTAGACTTTATAAAAAAGTATTACACACTAAACTCCCCGGCCCGAGGACTATCGTGCGTAGTCGCCTACTACGACAAGTTAATTATAGTTTTCTAAGAAAACACAAGATAAGAATAAGAGTGCCTTAGGCGTTATAAGGTAAAACTAGAACTTAAGCCGGAGTCTCTAAGGAAGTATAGGCAGCTAAATGACTACTTATAAGTAAAAGAGACATAGTTGGTTATTTACACTACGAGAGGAGAACGCTACTAGTAACAGAGATAGTCCGCCTTTGAGCTAGAACGCTACTAATTAATGAGACTAGACGAGATCTAAGGACAAGCTAGTCTCTAAGAAGGAATACTATATACCCTTATTAGTTATAACGATAAGTTACGGAAATAATTAAACGAAACTATAAGAATAATCGTCGAGGAATAAAAATGAATCCCCGAGATACTATTACCCTGTCTTAAGCTAGCAGCTATTAAAGAAAATAATTAGTTAATTATCTCGGTAATAGTAGCCGGCATTAAGACAAAGGCACTAATAGATTCCGGAGCTATAAGACACTTTATAAACCCCAGCTTTATTAAGAAGCACGACATCCTTACCTCGCGTTATTATCGCCCTTACCGCTTGAACTTACTAGACGGCAAGGAGGTGGGCTAAGATAAATAAGTTAGAGAAAAGACCTAAGGAATAGTAATAACTATATAAGACTACGAAGAAACTATTTACTTTGACCTTGTTAATATTAAAAGACACGATATAGTGTTAGGAACTTAGTGACTAAGTAGCCATAACCTTAATATAAATTAGGAGACTAAGGAAGTCAGGTTTAACGACTGTTAATAATAATACAATTAACTAACCGGCACAAGAGAGGCTAGCGCCGCCTCCTTAATAATAACGCTAATAGACTTTAGTTAGACGAGTTAGACTCCTTACTAAAAGGAGTCTATAGGATATCTTAGTTAAAAGGATAATATACAAGATTAACTGCCCGCACTATATAAGAAGTTCGCGAGAATGTTCGAGGATCTGCAAGACATAAGGGCTCTTCTTAAGTACTAGCCTTAAGATTACGAAATTAACTTTAAAGATAAGTTTATACTTATCGCAAAGAAACTTCACTATTATAACTACGTAACTACAAAGACACTTAAGGAATACTAAGAGCTAAGAGTAAAAAAAGAATAAATTCGGAAGTCCAAGTTACTATATACTATTAATATACTAGTCGCTAAAAAACAAGGAGACTCAAAGGGAAGACCTTATAGCGACTACCGCATAATTAATAATAAAACTATACGAGATATTTACCCTTTACTTAACGCATAATACTTGCGAGACAGGTTAGCTAAGGCAAGGGTTTATACTAAGTTAGACTAGCGCAACGTATTTAATTTAATCCGAATTAAGGAAGGACATAAATAAAAGACCGCCTTCGTGTTGCCTTTAGGCCTGTGGGAATATATAGTAATGCCCTTCAGACTTACAAACACACTCGCTATATACTAAAGGTAAAACAATAAAATCCTCCGGGATTTTATTAGAAAATTCACTATATATTACTTAAACGATATATTAATTTACTTAGAAACTATTAAAGAATACTAAGAACACGTTATTATAGTCATAAAAGCTTTACTAAAGGTAGATTTTAGATTAAAGCTGTCGAAATATGAATTCTCGGTTAAGGAAGTTACTTTTCTAGGTTATATTATACGCCTAAGACAAATAAATATTAACTTAAAAAAGATTAGAGCTATAAAAGAATAAGAGTCGCCGAAGAACGTTAAGGATATATAATCTTAGTTAAGATTTATTAACTTTTGCCGACAATTTATTTAAGACTATTCCAAGATTATAGAACCCCTCACTAGCTTGACTAAGAAGGGTGTTCCCTTTACTTAAGACAAGCGTTATAAGAGGGCGTTCTAGCGACTTAAGGCAGAATTCACAAAAAAACTAATACTCCACAGTTTTAATAAAGAAAAGGAGAGTATTGTCGAAACTAACGCCTTAAACACTTATACTAGCGTAATATACTTATAAAGGGACGACTAAGGACGGCTATACTTAGTGGCCTACTACTTAGAAAAGATATCCCTAGCCGAGTAGAACTATAATATCTATAAGAAAGAACTTATAATAATTGTTAAAGTACTTAAATACTAGAAGATTTACTTATAAGGAGCTAAGTTCCCCGTTATTATTTATACTAACTATATAAATCTCCGAACTTTTACTACTATTAAGGTCTTTAATAATTAAAGGTTAACTAAATAGTCAGAGGAACTCGTTTCTTTTAACTTAATTATTAAATACGTCTAAGGGAAAGACAATATAAAAGTAAACGCGTTAAGTAAATTACCTAGATATAAGAACGATAAAGTCTATAACGAGACCGCCCTACTAAAGCAATTAAACAATAGGGACATAGTACCTAATATTAAAGAGATCGCTATTATTGAACAAGACCTTAATAGCCCTTAATATAACACATTTAAAGACGCCTAAAAGAAAAACAGATTATTACTAGACTAAACTAAGGAACTTATTAATAAGAATATTATAAAAAACGGAATCACGCGAGTTAATAGGAAGATTTAACTCCCGCTAAGCCTAACAGAAGTATATATTAAGGAATAATATAGACTCCCCGCGCATAGATATTAAGGGATACAAAGAACGTATTTTAAGATCTTAAGGAATTATTAGGCCGAGGGACTTCGCGCTATAGTTAAGGAAGTAGTTACTAACTATAATACTTACATTAGGAATAAGCCTTCCCGGCACGCTCCTTATAAGCAAATAATCACGGTACTAATACTACCGAAATCTTAGAGATTTATATTATAGGATTTTATAAGGCCACTACTACTATTAAAGGACCCAGTCACGGGGGTTAATTACAATATAATACTCGTCATTATAAAAAGACTTACTAAGTATATAATTCTAGTACTAGTCAAATCTACCCTCACGGCCAAAAACCTAGCATAAGTATACCTCAAGGAGGTAGTCTTTAAGTATAAAGTACTTAAAGAAATTATATTAAATCGAGACAAACTATTTACGTTAAAGTTCTAGAAAGCTCTAATAGCCTTCTTAGGAACTAACTAGAAGCTCTTAACCGTGTTTTATCTTTAAACTAACAAAGGAAACGAACGAATAAACTAAGTAGTTAAAGTATACTTACACTATTACGTCAACTACTAGCAAGACAATTAAGTAAGACTATTACTATTAATAAAGTTCGCCTATAATAGCTCGACTACAGAAATAATAAAAGTTATACCTTTCTTTACAAACTACAGTTATAAACCTGTCGCTTATAAGGAACTTAACGTTATTATTAAGGATAATAATACGACTTACATTTAAGTCTAGAAAATTTAAGACCTTTATAAGGAATTAGTAAAGGAACTTAAGTTTATAGTAAAAAAGAACGCGTACTATTATAATAAAACACGTAATTAAGAGCTAACGTTATAAGAGGGGGATAAGGTTTATTTTTTACGAAAAAACATTAATACTAAGCGTCTAAGCGACAAGTTAAATTATAAGAAATTAAGACTATTTAAAATTAAACGAGTTAAAGGACTATTAAATTATAAACTCTAGTTACTAACTATAATAAAAAAGATATTCCTAGTATTCCATATATCCTTATTAGAAAAAGTATTACTTAGAGCATTACTTGCCCTAAAGACAATAGCTGAACTAGTAAACCTACTCGAGGAGTATAAAGTGAAGGAGCTACTAGACTGTTAGTATAAACGAGGCCTTATTAGATATTTAGTGAAATAAAAAAAACTACTTACTATTAAAGAATATATAAGAACTTAAGTTAAACCTTCGCTACCTAGGACTACTCGCTAGTTTTTATTAACGAAACTTAACTTTACTTAAAGGGGGTCCGCCGAGTCGAAGGAGAGGTCTATCGCCGGGTTAGGGGGGCCGCCGACGGGCTCGACAGAACTAGGACGCTCTGCGCCTACTAGCTTAGTAATTTTCCGAGCCTTCTCCGCCCTCCTTTTCTCTTCTCTCTCTCTCGCCTTAGCTTCGTTTAACTTATCTAAGGTCTTTAAACTACAACGAAGCATTTTCCTTCCCCTCTCACGCAGCTCCGCCTAACGCTACTCGAGCTCGCGAACACGAGCTAGTCTAGCTATAGCCGCCTCAAAGGCTATATCCCTCTTAAACTTCAGTTAGTCCTCCTTTATCTGAAGACTCTAGAGATTATTAAGGGACACCTAAAGAGCGTCGTATTTTACCCCGCGACAAACGCACTCCTTATACCTTTAGGACTTCTTATTTAAAACCACGTAGTTATAATAATAACAAATATAATTTAAACACGATATACTAAGCGAATTATAAGAATTAATTGTTTTAGTAAGCGTTATTCTTTATTTATACTTAGTTATTTTAAAGGACATATTAAAAGAGGAAGACAGCCTTAAGCCGTTGTCGATATTTCCTTTAATATACTTAAGCGTAAAGACACGCTAATTATAAAAGGGGGATAGTGTCACGATCTAAAGGATTACGTACGTCTTAGCCCTGAGGCTCGGCAGCCTTATTATACAGAGAAGCTAAGACAAGGACAGAATCATAGGACTAAAGGTCACGTGATAATATAGAGCTTTTAGAGCTTTAAGATCTAAGGCTCCTAGAACCTTAGGGCTATAGGCTCCTAAGGGATCTAATAGGAACTAAAGTCTTATATAAGTAAAGTAGTTTCCTAAGTAATAGAGCTTCGTGCTTAAATTATAATAGTAAGTTTACCTTTAAGTTTACTACTACTTGTAACGTCTTAATTCCTATTAAGAACTCAACTCTTATAACTTTACTTTATAGCTAATATTAACCGACGAAGCTAGTACGCCGCGTACTAGTTAGAATCCAGCAACGTTACAATTCTCTAACACAAGTTAGCGAAAATGTAAAGCTTCTTATTTAAGTAGTCCTTGTCTCCGCTATATTAGAGCTCCTTAGTGTATATCTTAGTAAGGTTTACTAACGATTTTGCTTAGTCTAAGGTCAATAAATTTATAATATACTATAATAGCCGAATCGGCTCTGTATATAGTCTAGTAGTCCTAGGAACCTTAAATAGTAGTAATGACTTATCCCGTGGGTGTATTATTAGCGTTAGTGTGGGATTTAGTAACGCGTAATTATTTAATCTCTACGAGTAGAGATTACTTAAGAGATCTCTCTTAAGAGTAAATAAGAACTTCTTCTTTAGGACTATAAGTAGAGGGGTTATACTATATAAATCCTTGACTTTATCTCCTTTAGTAAGGGAGATCTTAAGTGATCTTAATAACTAAATCGTCTCTATAAGCTTTACTCTTGACCCTTTTAAAGGAGTGTCTTCCTCTATAGAATAAATAACTACTTCTAGTTAGTATTGTGGAGATATCGGGGATTAATTTTATTAAAGTATTATTAGAAATAGTAGTAATAGTTAAGAGAGTAATTCCCGGATGTAATTCAGTACTAATTCGGGGTAGTTCTGAATTTACATCTCTATTTAGTCCTCTAGCCACAGATTTTCCTTAGCTTATACTACCTTTACTAAAACCTCTACTGTCTTTGTCCCCCTTTGTCGTCGTATAAATACACTAAAGGCTCGTAGGTCGTCCCTGAGGTATGTGTGCTCTATAACCTTAATTAATCTAAACTCCTTTGCCGTTTAACTCTTAAAATACTCCTAAAAGTCCTAGAAAAGGAACTCTCCCTTAATACGGCTGTTATAAAAGGACTCACGGAACTTCCGCGAGTATGCCGTCGTATCTCTTATAAAAGCTAGACCTGTATTTAGCGTTTCTCTTGGTGTAGCCGTGTCATTGAATATTTCCGGAGTTAACTCTAGCTCCGGCGTACGGTCTAAAGTATCTGCTATTGTGTCGGATACGATTCGTAAGCGATCCGGTGGGTTCTTGGATAAGTTTCTTAAAGGTCTAAAGTTCTGGATTTAAGGATATTAAATTGACAGTCTTTATAAAGTAATTGTCGTGTTATAATAGCTCTTCTCTGACGTGTAATTGTCTTAGTCAAGTCTTAAGAGGGAAGTTACCTTCCCTCTACGATTTAGAAAAAGTAAAATGCCCTTTAAGGAAAATATAGTGAAGTACTCCTTAAGTTAAAGCCTAGAATCCGCTCTATAGCCTAAGACCTTTTCTATCTATAATAAAGTTAATAATACAAGCTTGCTACTAATTAGTGTTAGTGTAGTACCGGTTTATGTACTACGCCGTATATGTGAATATATTCTAATGCGAGTATAGCGATAGAGTAATAAATATATAGTTCAAAATCTATGTATTTTCTAAGAGAGTACGAGGAGAGCTAGACTATATACTACGAAACCCCACTGAATCTCCACCGAAACCAGTCCGGCTAGGCTCTGACCCTTGAATTTAACCCGCACCCCCTTTTCCAGACCGAAGTATACTTATACAGGGACCTGTGGACCAACACCTTTATATATATATACTTAAGCCCTCCCTTATAGAGAGCTCTCCTTTCCTTCTTGTCTTTTCTTCTCGATTCTGAGCGTAGCCTTAAGTCCAAATACAAAGCTTGAGTCAACTCGCCGTATCAACCTTTAGTCAGCCGTAACATAACTTTTCGTTAACGACTTTATAAATACTTATATTAAGGTTATAAAAATTATACTTTTAGTACCCGTAAAAGCTTTAATCCCGGATTATAACTTTAAGCTACGTAATAAACTAAAGTTAAAACCCGAGTTAAACGCGAAAATACTAGTAAACTTAAAGACCCTTATTATAAAGAAGCTTAACCTTAACTTTATAATAGCTTATAATATCGCGGATTACGATATTATTAATCAAGTGCTTTTAATGAATAAGTTATTATTTTCGCTAATGCCTTTCTAATAAAAAGCTAGGGAATAAATATTATATTACGAGCTAATAAACGGCAAGTTACTTTTCTAACATCGCTTAAAAGTGCTCTTAAAACCGCCGAAGCTTCGTATAATACTTATTCGCTATATATATTCTTAATTTTTAATAACATACGCGGGGATTAAAAGATAAAGGCCTTACTTAGTCGCAAATACTATTAGAATAGCCTTATAATAAATATAACTTAATACGTTACGAATAATAATCATTCCTAATAAAGGCTCGTAAGGATAAAGCTCTTAGTTTCTTATACCCTTTATTAATCCTTGCTTAACTATATTAATACTTAACGATGGATTTTATTAAGCTCCCGATTAATAAGATGGGTTATAACTTCGCTATAGTAATTATTAACTACTTATTTAAGAAACCGGTTTTTATTTCTTATAACGATATTATTACGACGAAAAATATAGCTATTCTCTTCCTTATTTATTAGACTCGTTACTTTAATATGCTAAACTTAATTATCTCGAATCGTAGCCTTTAATTCGTTTTTACCTTTTAAAAGAAGTATTACCAAATCCTAAGTACTAAGGTTAAACTTACGACGGCGTATAACCTAAACTTTAATAGCTAAACAAAGATAACGAACTAATATATTAAGCAACGGCTTTGTCCCTTTTACTACTATTACTAAGACAATTAAAATAACCTCTTACTAATTATAAATATTACTTAACTAACGCTATTACACAAGTCCTTAGGTAACTTATTTCCTGTCGTACAGAAGAAGAGCAGAGGTTCAGGGGGCTTGAAAGATTCTACGATCATATGAGAGTTTTTGAAAGTGTATTAAAAAATTAATTGAATTGAGCGTTATCCTCTTCAAGAGAGGAGCTGGAGACTAGGTTTATATACCTGGAATGCTGACGCAAGCATGCACCAGACCAAAGAACTGCGCTAGTGCGCGACATTTCCTTTTTAACTACTTAATAGTATTAAGCTAAGAACTTCCTAAGACCTCGTAAATCCCGAACCCCCGGCTACGACCACGAAAACACTTAATCACAAGGAAGCACTTTAAGTTCTTTAGACTTGAACAAATACATGGAATGCAACCAAAGCTTTGCACTGTGTACTCGAGTCTCAAACCACGATTGACTAGTTGTTACCTATTACCGGGAGGGATAGGTGACAGTGCAATCAACAAGATCGAATCGAAGTCAGAAGCTAATATCCATATTTATATCCTTATACTAAATAACGTTACAAGGTTAACGCAGGTGCTAGCGCGGTTGTTAATAATAATAGGTGCTTAATCCGGGGAAAGCACCCAGCTAATTAGAGATTTGAACTGAGGCCGTGCTTAAGACCTACTTGATAGCTATAATAAAGACCGAAAAACAAAAACCGAAAACGGAAGATGCTACTAAGAATCACACTATATAGTATACCGGCCGGTAGATGGATAAACGGTTAGGACACTGGCCGCATTTGCTTCCGAATTCTAGTTATTTCATGTTACTGCTTAAGCTTACCTCCTATGTCTTCGACGAACGCTATTGCTATTGTTAGATACTTCCTCGCGAGCCTTGTTAAGCTACCTCTGCGTAATGGAAGCAACTGCATTTTCCTCGTCTTGATCGAAAATGCGGAGATAATCGATGGTCCGCGGAAGGACCCCAGGATGGCAAAGCCGTTGATGCTGGGGCCTTTACATCGCGGGGGAGTGAGCCGTCGAGTGGCGATGACGGTGACGGTGACGGATGTTCGAGCGAGGACGAGTTGGGCCGTTCGGGCACGAGGATGAATGTCCCATGGGATCCTATAGACGAGCAGCGCTTGCTGGCGTACAAGAAGGAGGGCAAGTCGTGGAAGTGGATCTTCCGCCAGTTCCAAGGCAGGACTGAGAATTCAGTACGCCAACGCTTAAGCATCGTAAGGCGCAGAGGTGGATAGGTTTCCTCCCACAGCTAGACAGGTGAATCTTGGTGCTCATTTGTTCGTTGATATCTGTCAGGATCAATGCCTGAAAAGCAGGAGGGTATGATCCGGCCCAGAGTCGAATAGCCTTCTCCCCGTAGATAGACAGCAAGCAGCTCGATTTGCGAGCCGAGAAACTAACTGAGCGTCTTCAATTGGTGATATGAGGAGAATTGAAGCTGTAGACGTTATCAGATGGGAGAACGGGGCTAGGGAAGAAAGGGGAGAAGCGGAGGGAGGAAAGAATGCGAGGTCTACTTGCTACACCTAGCAACGTCTTGGATCAAACAACTGCTGGGTTAACCATACAAATCAGTCATTGTTATAGATAGCATTGTATCATACAGATTTCCCCAAACTTAACAGTAAACAAATGCTCCCAGTCCTCGCCTCGCCTATGTATTTACGTCCTTTCCCAAACGGCCGATCACTTTGAGCATTCCAATCTTTAAACAGAGTCTTTTGACTGGTGTAGTTCTACGGGCCGAGCCCTTTTCTTTGGCTTTTTAAATGTTTTCCCGTCGATCCTCTGAGACAAGGAAGTATCGGGGGTAACATCTCGCGACCCAACACGGCTTGGTTGACTGTCGGCATCCTCCAGCAGAGATGCAGTATCATGGCTTGATTGGTCAGAGAGATGGTGGCTTTCCAACCCTTGTGAAAGTCCGGATTCGCCTGGCTCAGAGACCTCAAAATTTAAATCAGACGGCAACTTATCGATAACCGAACGGATTCTTTTCAAGTGAGTCGGCATCTATATATCGTAGACGTTTTTGGTGAATTTATACGAGGTCCACTTGTCTTTGCCTTCTTCGCTCGTGAAATTAAACTTCTTGATGGGGTGGCGGTAGAAGGTAGTCTTGTCTCCATCGATCATAGGATAATGACTGTAGATTCTCACTGTCTCCTGATCATGGGATATTGAGAAGGCGAGTATCTCCAGGTGGAGCTCCTTTTCGCGTTTCATAAGTCTGAAGAGCTCGACCGTACCTCTCAGTGCAAGTGTCATGCTGTGAGCATTCATAGAACCTTTTCTGAGATCGAGTGCTAATCGGCGATCAGCTTAGGTTGTTGCAACATAGAGTAAGCCGAAGGGGAAGCTTCCGTTCCCCGTATCAGTCGAGCCAGTGGCTCCGAGAGACCGGCAATTTCTCATGAAAATCATTGCTCGTACTTACTTTAGGCCTGATTTAGAGGTGAATCACCCAAACTCACGGGGGCGGGCTCGTGTCCGACAGTGGGCCTAGATTAGGCAGGGTCCAACGTAGAACTTCAAGCTTCTTGGGTCTTCTAGCAGCGCTCGGGTAAGATGGATCCACTGGCCAGGCCCCAAACAAGGGAGTCTGACTAGTCAAGTCACTAATTTCATGAATCTTCTCCGCACTTCTTCTCCCGATTTAACGTTTGTTAAGGCTTAAGACCCTAGAAACAGGCCCACAAAGTGCCCCCGATTCCTTGGATTTTAATGTTTGTTAAGGGGGGTAGTAGCTAGCTTATGGCGAGAAAGCGCAACGGATCATACGAAGTATCCTTCCGACTAACAGCACTACATCGACTAGGTTCAAAGTTGGGGCTATCTGCGAAACAAAAGTCGACAGGTACTTAAACAACTATTGGAGCGGGGCGGTAGATTGAGGTACGGATACGATAAACGCAGACTTCGAAAGCGCTCCCAACAGTTGCAAAGAGAAGAGCTAACGAAGTGGGTGAAGAACCAACCATGCAGCATTCCTAGTCCCACGCCGTTGATTGGCATATATAGTCCCGTTCAGCCTCCTAAGATACTTCATACAGGCAGGGTGCCGTCGTACCTGACGCCGCCGACTTTGTATGGGATTCGCCGAGAAATCTAGCCCAACGATACTAGCTGGTGGCTGATCCGGGACTTCTTGATAATAAGGAATACCACCAATAAATTTTTGAGAACCACCCTCTTGTTTATCTTGTATGCGCCAGTCAGTCTAAGTTATGTGCAATTAAT
Organism: Leptodontidium sp. 2 PMI_412; assembly: GCA_021432625.1. Lineage (NCBI taxonomy): Eukaryota > Fungi > Ascomycota > Leotiomycetes > Helotiales > Leptodontidiaceae > Leptodontidium > Leptodontidium sp. 2 PMI_412. Next base: position 228,348 of record MU270389.1, on the reverse strand, counting down.
AAATCTATTTCGAATGGCTAGTGCAATCGCGTCGGTTAACCTGGAAGGCATTGACGTTTGAATCGCTCTCAAGATCATAATCGTGCTTCCTCGCCATGTCTTACTTGTATTAATTCATCCACAGGGAGGCTCTGGTGCACTCTGTATATCGTGGAATGGGGCTTTCCCGTCAATCAAGTCTGCAAGCCAAGTACTTCGTACATGGCCGAATTAGTGTTAGTTTCTTGTCTATGCGGTTTAGTCCAGTCTTACATATTAGGGAAATAAAGCATTACAAAATTAAAAGATAATTGGCTAGAAACCCTTGGTTTCGTAGAAATATCTAGTACCCGCATAGACAGAGAATCTAACATTATTTCGAGCCTGTACGAAGTAAAAGGCCACCTCACGGGAAAGTGGGGCAGCCAAACTTCCTTGTGGAGAGTCGGATGTCAGAAACGGTTCGAGCACTGCGAACCCCTATTTGCTGAATGAGACCAATGCCGGAGGATCATTTATTAGCCACACGTTTAACTGAACGAGCCAATAATTGGGACCACTCACTATAATTTCCCATCCTTCGGGACTTCCCGCCAACCTCTGACGGTGGAATCCTGAATCTTGGAGCCATTCGAAAACAAGGGCGAGAATCGAATTACACGACTTTGGTGTCAGAAATTGGCGAACCCTGAGGAAACTACTTCGTACAGTGCCGAAATAATGTACTTTTCATGTCTGTGCGGCGTGTTGGTAACCTTGCCTAAGAAGGCAAGAATTACCATCTACTTGCGATATAATTTGCCGCTTTACAAAAATTTCGAGAAGATACACGGACATGGAGGGCAGGTTATTTTGGCCTTACATGAAGTACGAATTAATAGAAGTACCACTAAGCAAGCCACGGCTGCATCAAATCCAGGTCGGCGAATGTCAATAATACCTACTTCTAAAATCAAACACCAGTTAGTCAAAGCGGTCCCTTGTTTAGCTTGCCCGTCTCCTCACAACTTGGGTGGATTGGCATTACTGGGATCCTAAGCCGACGAAATATGACGTGTCGGAATTAACAAAGCATCCATCCCAACGAAGAAGCCAGGCTGAAACACAACGGCACTCACACGAGCCATGCGCGGGACCGCTCTCTGGTTAACCGGCACAAGTGCTGCCCCGCACGACACAGAGACGTCGATACTAGCTTTTCTTTGTGATGGCAAGAGGCCCTCGGTTTCCATGGGCGAAGAGCTGGCTCAACGAGGCCGACGGGGAGGTTATGTGAGAGTCGTTCTAACATAAATGAAGTCGTCTCAGTTGGCGACCAAAAGACATGTGTGGAAATGTAGGCTAGTGTTGTCTGAATTCTCCAGCCACTTTATGACATCTGATCGGGTGGACACATTGCTTTCCCCAGACGACCCGCCATTCTGGCGGGCTTGTGCCGACGCTCCTTTTTGGCCAACAGAAGACGCCATCGCCTACCCTTTCAAGTTGCCCTGCATGTGTGGCTTCTTCTGTGTGGCTGTCAATTGCTTTGACTATGCTGACGGGGTTTAATGGCTTTTGATGGCTTTTGATGGCTTCAGAGCTTTCATATGCTTCTTTTGTATATGCAAGAATGCTACAAGATGAATCCTGCATCTTTCACTCTCGCCTTCTCACTACCTCCAAAGCAAATCACATTGAACAAACCTCTCTGTTCCGACAAGTTTGTTGCCTTTTGTTTTTTTCATGCCTGGCTAGAGCTATGGGGTTTTTACTCAAAACCGAGAGAGACGAGATCGTTGGCGTTATACTCCCTCCACCTGGAGTCATTCCGGACTTCGAGCATCCTGAGTCTCGTGGATATCAGATCATTCTTGCAAATGCAATCTTGTTCCCGCTAGTAACTCTCTTTGTGGTTCTGCGAATTTATACAAGAGCAATAATCGTTCGCAATGTGGGGTCCGACGACTGTAAGTATCTTTACTAATTATCGAGGGTATTGATTATGTTAATTAACAAGGTCAAGATGCGATAATTCTAGCATGGGTATGAGTCTTTGATATATCATAAAAATATCAAGATAGAACGAATACTTATGACTCCTGCTTAACATAGGTTTTCCTGGTTGGCGTCCTTATTACTTCTATCCTTCGTAAGTAAGCGCTTATAATATATTCGACTAGTGTTTTATTAATTATTCTAAAGAGTCTAATCTCGGCTTGGGTGTCCATCTCTGGGATATGCAGCTCACAAGGTTCAGTTCTATCGTGAAGGTACGTTACTAGTGGCCAGAGTTCAGAGCTAGTTGAGACCTTTATATGACAATATATAGCATTTTCTAACGTTTCTGTCAGATGGGTTCAATTGAAGGGGTCTTTTACGGCCTATCTTTTTTGTTTGTCAAAGTATCGATACTATTACTCTACCTCCGACTCTCGCCATACCTGACTTTCAGGATAGCGGTATGGGTAGTTATGGTGGTAACAATCGTATACTCTCTTTTGGGGGCATTCTCATTTCTATTCAACTGCCGACCTATTGCTAAAAACTGGGATATTACGATTGATGGGAAATGCATTGATATTCCCAAAATTTTCATTACACATGCCTCACTCACTATTATAACTGATATTGCGATGCTACTGCTACCAATAGCGCTAGTACGAAAGTTGAAATTACCAATGAAACAGAGAGTGGCATTAGCTGGCCTCTTTATGACTGGGACACTGTAAGTTTGCTTATTCTTTAACGTGTTTGCAAATCAATGGAGCTAACTTCCACGAGTGTTTGTATCATTAGTGGTATTCGGATGAAGGTCATGGTGGAGTTGGTTAAGACGACAGATGCCACATGGGTATCGTTTGAGGTTGTATTTTGGACGTAAGATCATTCTATATCCCTTTGGCGCCGCAATAGTACAGATTTTGATGCTAATAAAACTTTAGCATCCTGGAGGATTGTATCGGAATTATATGTGCATGCCTTGCTACCTTCAAACCATTTTTTCGACGCCATTTCCCCGGGCTGCTCGGGAGTAGTGATCACTCAGATGTCTACAGGACGAGCTTTAGGAGGACCGCCAATCCTGCCCCTAATGCACCGATTAGTAGTTATGAACTCGAGCCGTCCAAAGGATGTCGGAAGAGTAGCATTCCCCAAAAGAGCAGAGAACAGTCATGTACAACCAACGAAAGTCAGGAGGATATACTCGGTAATAGGTTTCTGAAGGATGTGGCAAGGACGAACGTCGAAGGTACAACAACAGGTACCGGCCCGTTGCAGACGGGCAGTTTTATATCGAACCACTCTATTATTCTGCCAGTGTCTCCTGAGGAAATTTAAAGTAAAGGGTTGTACCAGTGTATTATAGGGAGAGACAGCGTGGTCAAACGCTTTGAATCTACGGATGTATTGTAACGAGATAATAAGATGTCGTGTGTATAGTGTTAATCTGATCATCATCACCTCCTTCTGTATTTCTCCAAACTCTTCAAGCATCTTCGGTTCTCACTTATATATATCTTATCTGTCACGCACATCAAAGCTACCTACAACTTGACAATGTCCCTAAAACACTGTCCGACGATGGCAGAATGCAATGAGAATAGTTCTCTACCAATTCAAGCAATCTCGGACGCTCAAGCCTCGATCCTGGACCTTGTATTGTTCCCAGGCTTCACCCGCATGTCTACCGCTGTCCAAGGGTATCTCACCATCGACTTGAGCGTCTATGTTCCTCTGATGTATTGCTTTGGGCTGGTTGTGTTCGTTTGCAGACGAATGTGGGAGCGCTTGGTATGATGGCTCGAGACTCATTTCAGTTGGTGCCCCCTCACTACTTACAATGAGAGACTCCAGTTTTTGACAATCCGTAGCTTCAACTATTCATGTGCGATATCGCCAAGAGGTCTATGATATACTGCTGTTGTGGGTATCTTCTCAGAGTTTTACCCAGGAGGCTCGTTCCTCCCTCGCTACCACCGATTTGGCATCTGCACCGACACGGTTTAGGCGTTCAAACGACGGAGATACGAAGCGAAAGACCATATCCTACACGCCCTGGAATGGACGCTTTTTCATTCGGTATAATGGCCATATCGGGCTAGAGAATTCAATAGTCGAGAAGAGGTCTCCCTTTCCTGCTTTAGCTGATCCCCACGAATTCTTAGGGAACTGCTCACCGAGTGTTGTATCGAGTATTTAAAGCTTATTCAGGGCAAAACCTCTCTCTATGAGCACCAAGATGGCACCTAGGCAAGATCCATGGTGTCGGATGTAAGACACATCTCGACAGTTATTCTCAACGAGAGTGTGAAAAAGGAGTTGCTCAAAGATATCGGAGACTTCCTCGACTAAACAGCTCGACGATGGTATTCCAACTGCGGTATTCCCTATCGCAGGGGTTACCTACTGTATGGCCCCCCTGGGACTGGAAAATCGTCTCTAGTGTTTAAGCTTGTCCATCGCTGGATATTTTGGTTTGGACATCTATATCCTCAGCCTTTCTGCCATCAATGAAGACCGCCTAAGGGATCTATTCGCTAAGCTTCCAAGTCGCTGCGTTATTCTCGTAGAAGATATTGACGCCGTTAGTTCGAAGCGATTCGGAGACGTTAAAACAAAGGACTCTCGCCAGGGCGTGACTAGCTCTCCCTCTCAACAGAGTAAATCTGTCTCTAGAAAGGTGTCCCTATCTACTCCCTTGAACGTCATCGATAGCGTAGGGTCACAAGAAGGCCGAGTCTTGATCATGACCACCAATTATATCACACACCTCAATAAAGCGCTTATACGACCTGGCCGCGTCGATAAGAAGGTCGAGCTTGGGCTCGCTGACAAGAAAATGACGGCTGACCTCTTCTGTCTCGTCTTCAAACCCGTAGAAGGCGACATAGCTCTTTCAGAGGACGCTCAATCAGGAGAGAATAAAAAAGTCCATGAAGCTGCAGTGAGTCAGAGGGAAGAGGCCGAGAAAGTTGAGCGGGTGGCAAAGGGGTTTGCTGCTAGGGTACCGGAGCTAAAATTCAGCCCTGCGTAAATTTTCTCGTTTCTTCTGGAACACAGGAAATCACCAGTGGAAGCAATTGACAATGTGGAGCAACTCATCTCGAAGCCCATTGATACTCGGAGCGTAAATCAGACTTTGCTAACAATCATTAGTCCCTACCGAGATGGTTCAACGTCCCTTGGCATTAGCACAGCCAACCACCCCACCGAGTACCCCAAATCTCTCACCATCCAAGTCCTTTGTCACCTTGAGTGATGCCCAAGAGTTGATCAAAGCTATCATGAACATGCAGATGCCCTCTGGTCATACCCCGAAGTGTACCTGCTCTCATACGCCTCCTAAGGATCCTTTCGAGGAGATTGTGACTACTAAGCATATCCAACAATAGCACTTAGTAGGATTCTAATGCGAAGGGTATGTAGGATTTAAAATAAGCTCGGGGAAATCTGTCAGATTGCAAATATGGGCCATCTCTCATTCCTCTAAGGTTTCAATCAATTTGGGTAATCGGGTCTATCAAGGAATCGAAATAATGATAATAATGAAGGTCTATTCCGCCCGGCTAAGTCTAAAGGGCACTAGTACGATTTACATGGGTTCGATTTCTCCAGTTCCGCCATGGTCTCGTGACAGCCCCTACTCGTCGGTTTCCTGATTTTTTTGTTTTTTTACCGACCTGCGCAAGCAGGTCGGTACCACCAACTTGGACACGGCCTTTTCGGCCTATTTAATTACTTTAAAAATCCAATTGTACTCCGCTTGACTTAATTTTTTCATAGAAAAATGTACCATACTTGAAAGTATAATTACTAAATAAGTGCATTAGGGTTAGGGCTAATTAATAGTGCGTTGTTTTGATTTGAATATGAGTTTCGGGGTGTAGATTTGGCAGGTCTTGGCACCTCGCAGTTCATTGACAAGGGTGCGACTCGAGTTGAAGTAGGATTACATAAGCGAGCATACCCGAAAACTACATATTTGCGCTTCTCCTTTATGTTTGCTTCCGCGGCCGCCCTCGAGGTTTCTTCGCTTACTGGCTGGCTACTCGATGCTTTAGCTTTTATACTCGCTTTTTGCTTGATCTTTAATCCTAGTCCGCTTCGCTTGTTATTAACTCCGCGTTGTGCTCGAATACGGGCCTCGAACTTATCTCCTAACTCTTGTGTATATCTTAGTGAGTGTTTAGGAATAGTGTAAGGTACTAATCTACTAAGTAATAGGTAATACTATCGAGGTCCTTTTTATTAATAATCTTACGAACTTCTTAATCCTGGTTGATATTGGCTATTATTAGGCAGACTTTAAGTTCTGTTAAAGAAGTAACTTCAGAGGCAGGGGTACTTTTCAAAAAGCTAATAAGTTTAGCGTTGAGAGAAATACTAAGCGTCTTATCATCTTCTTTACAATTTTCGTTACTTATTAATAGAGTCCTAGATGTCTGTGATAGGTTATTATAGTAGACTGTCCCGAGGCCTTATAGAGTAGAAACCTTCCGCCGCTTGGAGTAGATATTGTCCGCTTTTAACTCGCCGGAATCGCTAATAAAGTCTTTATTGCCTTTTTTATTATTGTTACGAAGAAGTAGTAATATAATAAGATCACATGAGGTAGAAGTGAAAGAAGGAGAATTAAACTTCTGTTGTTTTATAGTCTAATAAGGCGTGGTTTTATTAATAGTATTATTATTATCCTTATGCTCGTGGATCGTACGAGTGGAAAATATAAGTAGGTGCTTTATATCGAAGGTACTATAGCCTAGTTGCTTGCTTTTTATAATGTAACGAGTATATCCGGGACTGAGATTGTTATCTGTTTCTGACACGTTATTGTATTGTAATATAATTAGTTTATTTGTAATCTTGTGAGTAAAGATTCGGTGCATTTTACTTAACTTAGCTCGCTTATTATAAGTACTATTAGCTTAAGATCCACGAGATCTAAGACTGTTATCTAGTGCTTAATTGTTACCTTATCTTATAATGCTCTTTATAGTCGGTAGCTCTTCCACCGATTCGAGCTTGTAATTTAAAGACAGTAATCGTAGTAAAGATAAGAATTCATTATTGATATTATTATCGAACCCACTTCTTAGTGTTATCGAGGCTGTTGTATAATTAGATGAGTATAAGAAATATTATAGGACTTTCTTTCAAACACATGCCTTGAGTTCTTACTAAATTATCTTTATAAACTTGTGTATCTTAGACTATGGCTACGCTATTTCTATTAACCTGTTAATACTAGTCTTTGTCGCTTACTGCTTTTCTTAACGCTAGTAGCGCTTTAATTAATACGCTGCTTAAGTTAGTCGCTAAATTCTTATTAAATTTAGAAGAGGAATTCCGAATGCGGATTTTTGATAGTAGTTTTGGATCGTAATAAATAAAAGCAAAGGCAGTTATGTTAAGAATAGAATAAACGTAATAAAGCGCCTTTAGAATCCGATTAGTAAATAAAAGGTAGATTAAGCAGATAATAAAGGGAGGGATCGGAGGCTTTTATAAACCTCTTAACTTGTGTATACTTAAGACTTTTTTTATAAGCTATATTTGCCGTCCTTCTCTACTGCTTTATTACCTTACTACTAATTTTTTCGTGAAAATGCCTTACATTTGCACTTTTGTGTTTTAAATTTATATCTTAATCGCTAAGAGAGATAGAAATACTAATAGGCCAATAGAAAATCTTTTTTCGAGAATCTGCTTTATATTTAGAGGCTTTCGTGTCAGCGGTTCTTATATAAGGCGTCTTAGGGTTACTAAATCGGGTCGTACGTCGTTATATTATGAAAAGCTCTTTTGTAGATCCGAAAAGGCTTACTTAATTAAGTAACCTCTAATTGCCGTAGTAAGAAAACTAGGTAGTAAAAATCCCGGAATCTCTTTTAGAGTATCGTAGCTAGTAAAGCGTATTACTCTGAAACGGTCTACTTTATGTTTTCTCTTAGAATAATCTACTGCGTTACTTACGCTTGCTTAGATGCTAACACGTAAGTTCGGAATCCTGAAATCCTTTAAGGCTTTAACTTAAGAAGTATTTACGGAATATAATTATTAAAGGGTGTTTTAGACTTTCTTAAAACCTGCTAAGTGTTTATATACGTAGTTGACTTAGCCGACTTTGCTTTAGTTGCTTTATTACCCTTACTACCGCGTTATTTACTTAAGCTTCGGTTTCTTCTTCTTAAAGTATTATTGTACGTAAAAATGTCGCTTATCTTACGCCTTCCTCTTCTTACTTTAGGCTTTCTTAAATCTTAACAAAAAGCGAGACCTTTATAAAAACCTAATAGATATTAAATACGCAGGTGATTCCTTAAAGGGAAGAAGAGGCGATAAAGAAGAATATTATGCTTATAAAGAGTCGCCTGCTTTTATCGACGGTGGATTTATCTTAGGTAAACGGGAAGCACTGTTGCAGTGGTATACGCGTCGTAGCGCATCGGTAGCTCTGAAATAATCTAAGTTAGAGCGAAGTTAGTACGAGGCAGATTCTTAATAGTAGCGCTAACGATAAAATATTAAGAGGCATTTACGAAGGGTATTAGTTAATTAAAGCGCAGGCCTGGCCCGGTAGGGGAAATTAAGGCTTAGTGTACGTAATAAGGCCGACTCGTGAGCCACGGGATAGTCGCGAAGGTCTAATAGCGAGGGTGTTACGGCTGGCAAGAGGTTGATACGGCGAGTAGACTCTAGCTTTATATTTAGGCCTAATACTACGCTTAAAATCGAGAAGAAAAGACAAAGAGAAAAGGAAAGCTCTTTATAAGGGAGGGCTTAAATACAAATACACAAAGGACCCTACTAATAAGGCCTAGCGTAGTCAAACGCCATTTATATTAATATGTCGTATACTCGCTACTTAGTCCTCCCGATTAGGCTTAGCGCCGTCGCATAACCAGCGATACTACGAGCCGTGTCGGTTAGAATACGAGGCGCATCGGAGGTCGTAACAGAGGGTTATATATGACTAGCGCTTTGGAAATTTAGTAAAGGACGAGAGAAAGTAAAGTGGGAAATAATATTAGATTTATATATAAGGTGGGGTTTTACGGTGAGCTAGTAAGGGTCGCGACTACTCGCTGCGGCCGTCCTAAGCAGCACGAGCGTTAAAGCAGTTAGACTTTTAGGCGAGAGATTCCCTGTTTAGGAAATCCCGGTTTCTTAATGTAGAATTGTTACGACCTACGATGCGCCTCGTATTCTAACCGACACGGGCTCGTAGTATCGCTGGTTATGCGACGGCGCTAAGCCTAATCGGGAGGACTAAGTAGCGAGTATACGACATATTAATATAAATGGCGTTTGACTACGCTAGGCCTTATTAGTAGGGTCCTTTGTGTATTTGTATTTAAGCCCTCCCTTATAAAGAGCTTTCCTTGTCTCTTTGTCTTTTCTTCTTGATTCTAAGCGTAGTATTAGGCCTAAATACAAAGCTAGAGTCTACTCGCCGTATCAACCTCTTGCCAGCCGTAACAGTTTAGTGTTTTTAATAGGTAGTTTTATGCTCTTTAGCTTATTAGATTTATTAAAGAGTATAACCTAGTTTTAAGTATATTTCTTATAAGTCGTAGCTAAGTTTAAGAGCTATTTTAATATAAATTTTATTTATATAAGAAGTAAGTGGCATATATACCTTTCGTATAAGTGTTTACGAAGGGTGAGGGTTATTTTGGGAGTCCCAGGACTATGTTAAGGCTTAAGATAGAAGAGGGGAAAGTAAATCATTTGAAGCTTAAGAATCCGAGACCTCGTAAATAATTTATATACGAGGAGTTTATAAAATATAAAAAAAAGTTTTAAATATTTATTATATCTGTTACGACCTACGATGCGCCTCGTATTCTAACCGACACGGGATCGTAGCATCGCTGGCTATGCGACGGCGCTAAGCCTGATAGGGAAGACTAGGTGGCGAGCCTGCGATATGTTGACGTGAATGGCACTCGACTACGCTAGGCCTCATTAGGAGGGTCCTTTATATATATATACTCGAGCCCTCCCTTATGGAGAGCTCTCCTTTCCTCCTTGTCTTTTCTTCTCGATTCTGAGCGTAGCCTTAGGTCTAAATACAAAGCTTGAGTCAACTCGCCGTATCAACCTTTGGCTAGCCGTAACAATATCGTTTGCCAAAGTAATAATAATTATAATTATATTATTAAAAGGAAATTAAGTTAAATTATTTACTATGAGAATTTCACTTTTTTATTAGTAAAAATGTTACGCAAGTGAAACGTGTGTTATTTCTAAAGTATTCTACGTCGATTTAATTAGTTAAAGACCCCTTGTAAGCCTCTCTGGCTTAGTGGCCCTCAAACCCCCTGGTTTAACGTTTGTTTAGGGGGGGATAGTAACAACCACTGTGTCGGACCACTTACAGGCTTCTTAAACCTTCTCTTGGTACGTACCCTGTGCTCAGATCTGACCCATTCTTGGCCTGTGCTTCGAGGCCAACCGAGGCACATAACCACTTAGAGTACTGTGTTTAGAGTGCATCGGTGTTTCTCATTGTCCGTAGGTCCGCAGTAACGACCTAAGACAGAAAGAGCGAGAAGAGGGGGGCGATCGAACCCCACAGCGCCCGCCGGGTTTTTTTTCCCGGCAACTGCTCACTCGACGCCACCCCCCCAGTCGGCCAGGCACGAATACCTGTATCCCTTCGTTGGTGAGACATTGGCCACACTAGTAGGGGTTAGGCGAACGAAACATTATTTTCTTTTACTTATGCATACAAATAAATTACTTAGTAAGGTACATTTTGGTAATGAAAACGCCCCCAACACCCCCCCTCATGACACAAAGCTACAGTACAAAAGGTACATCCTCCATATGACTTCTTTGCGGGCTTCTGCAACATGGCGACGCCGAAGCGTTGTACTCGATTGACCCCGCATCCCCACCAGTCCCTCTTTCTCCACCCCATCACTTCGAACTGCATTTCAACAACCACAACACGTAACATTAACCAAAGCTACTTAGGATCTAATAAATTAGGTATTTTTATATGGTATTTTTATATCTCCCTGACAAGTTCGCGCATTATGATTAGTCTTTTCACAAGTGCCACAACGTCGCGTAGTCGATTGCCCCTCATTTTGACCGCCGCATCCAGAGCACTTGTCGACTCGAATCTGCCCCTCTGCCTCCTTCTGCGCTGAAATGTCGTTCGCATCCTATGCATTAAGTGCACTTCCTTGGCAGACACTTATCATTTTAGCCCCACGACGTTATCTAAGCGTTTCATTAGTCTTGCGACGAGTATGGTTCTCTCTTGAACAAGCAGCTGCCTCACGTTTCCGGGATCTGGCCTGCAATTTCATCCTCTTCACGGGGGGACTGGATGGTATTATTTTCACTGATCTTTATTGCCTCATGATGTCCACCCACTATTGAATAATCCAGGGTTGCTATTGCACTTCAGCTAGTTCTGATGACGTCCCGTAAAATCCGATCAAGAAACTACAATGTTGCCTCAACGGGTGCCCCCCCCCCCCCCCCCAACACCAGATCCGGGCATCTGTTCCCCAACATAGAAATATACAGACACGTACTTTACGCTGACAGAGTATACTTCTTGTTAGAAACGAGATCTTTCTCGAGCTTCGACTCAATGTGGTCCGTCATCTTTTCAGGTATATCGACAATGAGGAAAGCTACGACTAAACAGATTGCAGACATGCCCATGACACCAAACCAGACTTCTTTGAATCCTCTAGCTGCACCGATTGCCGAGGCTACTAGAATATCCTTGATGTTGTCGGCCGTCAAAATCGGTAGCGACGCAAGGGCCGCTGGAGCCGAGAAGAGGATCTGGAAAATTGTCGGAAAGAGTTCCTGAGGAAGGTTTGCCTGGACAAGAACCGGTGTAACTTGCTCTGGGATGAAGCTGGAAACCTTGTTGTTGTATACACTGGTGAAAATTGAGATGCCAACTGCACCGCCTAGGCCACGGAAAGTTGAGAGCACACTTATCGATGTTCCAATGAGATGATGTGGTACAATAAGCCCAATACCGGCCACGGGGAAAACTTCGGTGGCAGCTGTTAGTAAACCGTCCATAGCTATCATTCCGAGGAAATAGTCCTTATTTGAGGCTTTAGAGTTTGCTGTGAGGCCACAAAACAATGTAAGGAACAAGCTGGAGATGACGAGAGGCCATTTGAATGCCTTTGTCTTTGTCGAAAGGAAGCCGAGTATCATGAAGCCAGCTAGCAGGCAATTGTAGAAGATGGCGACATGGCCAGCAAGCATGAGCGGCCCTGGGTAATAAACTGCCAACAGCTGTTTCGGGATGAAGACGGAAAGTCCATAGAGTAGCATGCCATCAACAGTGCCAAATATCATGTAAACAACGAAGCTGTGAGACTCGAAAAATGCATGATGCATGATACCATCTGGCCGGCATTTCCATTCTACACAATCATTAGTAAGGAAATTGCTGATATTACTCCGTGATGCCTTACCATAGAGACCAAATAAAATGAGGAGAACCGGGCCAGCGATCAGAAGTGGAATGATATGGGCGTCCTTCCATGGGTAGGTGACTCCACCCCAAGCTAGAGCCACTGCTAGTGTCGCGCCTCCAGAGGAAAGTAAAAGAATGCCAATAAAGTCTATGGACTTCAGGAGTTGGGTGAATGTCCCTTGTTGGCGGAGACGTGGAGGGGGAGGATTGAAGAATAGTGCAACCATCACCACAGCCAGGGCATAGACGCACGCAAGTATTCTAAAACCCCAGCGCCAGTCAAGCCCGCGTTCAATGCATGCTCCAACTGTGTATTATTGTTAGCTTGCTTGTAGCATGATATGGTTCCAAGAGGTTTGCCACTTACAAGCTACGAGACTGACAACCGAGCACACTGAATTGATGAATGACATTACTGACACGACGAGTGTGCGGTGCTTGGCGGCTACGACCTCCATTCCAGCCGGAACACCTAGGGTCAAATTGGCACCTGCAATTCCACAGAGAGTCTGTCCGCCAATAACCATGTTCATGCTCGTGGCCTTTCCGGAGATCGCGGAACCAATCACGCCAAGCAGGCCACCGATAATAAGAAACCACCGCTTTCCGTAACGATCACTCGCCGCGCCCAAGATGGGTGGAAGAGTGACGATGCAGAATAGAGGGGTGTTGGCAATCCACGATCCGTCTGAGGCAGACTCGGGATATTCGTTCACCACGTAGCCGATGGCAGAGTTGGGTCCGGTGAGTCCAAAGGTAGACGCACCCCAGGCTAGGGAAAGAGCGAACACTGCGGCTTGGGTGCGCCAGGACCATGAACTGCTTCCATCATCCTCTTCTTCCGAACTGGAGGGTTCGGTTATGTTGCCTGAAGGAGACTCCACGTCCTCGGTGTGTATTACCTCCTGCTTCAGAGGAAGGGCGGTGACGGAGTGGTGAGCCATGGCAAAGCCGATGGCGAGGGGAGGGTAGGGGACTGGATAAGAAGTATCGAAAGTGTGTGTGTGTGCTGTAAACCAAATTTTATGTAGATTGAGTCCTGTAGAAGCTGGAGGGCTTCATTGAGTGAGTCTTGTCACACACAGAGAACCGAGGAATGCTGATGTCGAAAGCTATGCTATCTTCCGCGTAGGTCCTTGGGGTAGTTATAAGTAACTTTCGTGGGGATGGGATGTATTTTCGTCCGTCCCCAGGATTGCATTTCTACTCCCCGCAATCCGGGGGAAATGTAGGTAGGTAGGGTAGGACTTGGAGCTCTGCAAAGTGAGCCAACCTCATCTACCGTTTACTTCGAAGTATGCCGAACTGGCTGCTCGGTAGTTGGCTGCAGTATCTACGCGATCTGCGGAGCATGCATACCTACCTACCTAGGTACTGTACACGGTCCCTCTTCCATTGTTTCATCCCCGATCGGAACTTCTCCCCGGTCGCTCCATTCTTTCTGCCTCTCGCGGAGGTGTGCCGCCCGTGTTAAACTTCTTGTATGTCACCACCGCCTTTCTCGCAACCTTAATTCTGCCCACACGCACACACACAAACCTGCACCTACCTGGCAGGAAAAGACAGTGACATACAGTAACTTGCCCCTGGTACCTCGTACGTGGCAGCCCAGCTAGCTACTGTACATTGCGATTCGCACTCCTCTTTTGAAAGCATTTGTCTCGGTGGTGGTGGGTGTGCTTCCGGCAGCCCGATCCGTGGACATTGTGCTTCGCTACCTCCACGATAGTTCGTTCTAATCTAGAATATGCAACTCCTGGGTAATCCTGAACCATCACGGGGAGGGAATCCGTGAAAATATCAATGTCTGCAGCGCTTCCCTCGTACTTAAGCATGGACTACATTTCTTTTATTAGGACTACACGGACATTCTTAGTTGAGCGACAGGTAGATAGCTTTCTTTGGCTTTCCCGGATCAGAGTCTCAGCAACCCAGCCAGCTATCACGTTTGGCACCCAGGAAACGACGGCACTTCATTTTCTCACAGGATTATGGCCTTGCTAATTCCACTGTGCGCGGCAGTGTTCGGCCTCTTGTTGTTGTATCTTGGGAAATCGATTATCTACAATCTTTACTTCCATCCATTCCGAAAGTACCCTGGCCCTGCGTTGGCTCGAGTTTCCAGGATCTGGAGCAGAAGGGCAAATCTCAATGGACTCAAGTACATGAGAATCCACCAAGCTCACCAGAAACACGGTAAGATCCGCTCATAGAGTCGCTCCCTGGTCCGAGAGCATCAAGTTCTGATGCGAATAGGCCCTATTGTCAGAATTGGCCCGAATGAGCTCTCTTTTGCCAACCCAGCAGCAGTAAAAGATATCTACACTTCAGATTCTTTCGTGAAAGAGGAATCGTTCTACGTTCGTCTCCCTGCCCTGTTGGCTCCTGCTGATGCGAGCATTTTCTTACCGACGTCACGTAGTTTGCCAAGAGGGGATATGAAGAAGAGCATCTTTTCAGCTTCCGGTAGGCTTCTACGGCATCCCTCTGCGACAAGTAAAGCTCCCTCTAATACATTCATCATTAGCAACCCTGACGCGCACACCCAACGAAGGAAACTGCTGTCCCGCGGTTACTCCCAGGGCACTGTGTTAAGTTTCGAGCAGGAAATCTCAACCAAATTACAAACAATGTTTGATCAAATCAGTACCGAAATCACACATTCAAAGCCAGTCGATATATACCAGTGGGCACAACTTTTTTCATTCGATGTAGTTTGTACGTATATACAAGAAAATGTGATGGGTTTTCACCCAAAGAGGAGGTAATCTAACGATTGCAGATCATTTGCTATTCGGCGAGGATCCCAGATCTTTGGGCATGGAAAAAGAGCACGCAACTTTAGGTTATTTTCGCGCATGGAAGCCCATCTTTGCCTACGTAAGGATCCTTCGGCAAATGACTCTCCTTCCATCTGCGCTATGAACTGTACAACTTGTACATCTAGACAGCTAACGATCCGACTGTATAGAAAGAGTTTTTGCCACAAATGGAGAAGTTTGGTATCTATCTTCCAGGAAGTGTTGGGGATAACTTCCGCAAGGTCAAGGCATGGAAAGACGTAAGATTCCCCTCGGATCAACATGTTCGCGAATCAAAGGCTAACAAAAATTCCTGACAGTATTCTGTCAGCCTTATCAAGAAATCTCGCCAGAACGACGTTGTCACCCCGTTCTTCCGGTCCATTCTGTATGGGGAAAAAGACGGTTACCTCGGCCGGCCGCTTACAGACTCAGAAATTGCGGAAGAATGCATGAGTGGAATGTAAGCAGGGGCGTTATGGGAGTATGTTTTTAGCTGACCAATTTTCCAAAGGTTTGGGGGCACCGGAACAACAGCAAATACCTTCGTTTTCCTTCTTTGGGCTACTCTCCAGAATCCGGCTGTGGTCAAGCAACTGAAACATGAGCTGAAGTCTGCGCTGCCGGACATTAAATCAATCCCAGACTACCAGGTGAGCTGGCAAAAATACTCCTAAAAACTGCCTTTTGAGTATTGACGACGGTCTAGACTTGCTCTCGCTTGCCATATCTCCAGGCAGTGATCAGTGAAACTCTACGAGTATATCCAACCATCGTTGCAATGCTTCCAAGAACCGCGGTGAAGGACACTATAGTGGCAGGGATCAAGATTCCGAAAGGCGTATGCCACATTCACCTTCAATAGACGTAATTATTGCTGATATTTGGATCTAGACTGTGGTAGGGACACAGAACTACACCATTCATAGATGGGAATCGGCATTTCCGAACGCTGAAGATTTCGTTCCGGACCGTTGGCTTCAGAACGGGAACATAGAGGAGAGAAAGGCGGCATTTGTGCCATTCTCAATAGGGACTCGGAGATGTATCGGAATGAAGTAAGCCCCGAACCACTCATATGTTTCCCTCGGGGTTTGTTTTGACGACTAACATGTGCAAGTCTCGCCCAAATGGAATTGAGCAAGTTGGTGGCGACATTTTTCCGACGATTCGACGCATTTATTGATCCGAGTATGCGGTCGGAAGACATGAGAATGTTTGATACTTTCAGTGCTGGCCCGGTCGGACACAAGCTGCTCTTACGCCTTAAGGAATCCACAGATTGACCACACCCATGGGAGACAGAAAGTGGGCTGCACCTGATGACCTTCTCCTTGTTATTCATTTTCCATTGGCAGATACGGATCTAAGTTATAGTGGTAGGATCATTTAGAAAAACGTGTTTATCAGCGTTAGAAGAATAATATCAAATAGCAATGATGATCATCATGATAGACTTTCCTACTTCGGCTGTGCCAAGAAAAGAACAACCTTCCCATGTCCAAACTTATTCGCCTGATCCAAGAACTATTCCCCAGTCAATGGATCATGAGTGAAACCCTGCACCTCGCTTTCAATTTTGGTGACAGCTGCATCTGCGGCTGGCTTGCCTGCTTTGATGCAGGTAATCGAGCTAATATTGGCCTGCAACCACCATGAATGACAGGATTGACTGCTTGTCACGGATGTCACGGATGCCACGGACGCCACGAAAGACCGACGACGAAACCTATGCAACTGTCAAGTTTCAACCCTGAACACGGCAGAACCTCACAAAGGACTGTCTTTACCCTCTTCTAGAGAGGAAATAGCTTGAAGTTCTACTTGACATTGAATAGGCTGCGCCATGGGGCGGGGTTTTTATTTTCATAAATAATGTATGTATGATTTACATAAATCTCAATATAACCTTGCATTATTTGGCCATTATATGCACAAAAACTGGCATGGAGCAGGGAGGATATCAAAAACCCCCATGGGGCCCATGGAGCAGCCTAACCTCTTTGACCTCGGAGTCTCTTCTAACCTTTGCATCTGTTCTGCCGTCACACTACCTAGATTACTGTAATCCATTCCAAGTTTCTAGGCTCTGCTACTTTTAGATTTCCACGTCTTTCAGCACTTGAAAATAATGATGCTGGTTAAGATAGGGCTCTTAGAATACGGTCTCGTTGAAGTTATAGATGTGTAACTATCTTCAGCCCGTGTGTTGCAACTGGCCAGGCCACTCTACAAAGACTATAAACGCGAAGGGGAGAGAAGGCAGTAAGAAAGCCGTCCCTCGTCGGCCCCTTAAGCGAGTTGCGGGGGAGCACCTCAGGTCTCAAAGTGGGATGGGAATAGCTTCATACTGGGGCGTAAGCCTCCACCCACCACAACGGCTGAAGGTTATCTAGCATACATCTTTAACTTTCTTATCGTAGTCAACCCCGCATTTACTCCCTTTATTAAGGTTCTGCAAGTGGGGCATCCCCACTATCTGCAAACCAATTAATCTCATTTTCCTGGCAGTGGATAGCCCTATTTGCAGGCCTTTGAATAAAGGGAGTACAATTATTATTTCCATTTCCATCCCAGCCAACAGAACGGCTTGAGGTCCCGCGCTCCGTTCCGGCCGGAATCAATCCCGAGATGAGGGGTGAACCCCGGCCCGGTGGAATAGGATGGTCTCAAATGCAACACCGCGAGGCTTGTTCTACTAACTGCAAGCAAATTAAACATGCTCCGTACACTTGGATTCGTTTCCGCAACCAACGGATGAGCTCCCGAGTCCGTAGATCACACGGATGATCTTGTCAGGCCTTCAGAGTTGTGTTTCTCATTCTCCGTACTATTTCTTGCCGATTCCCCTGCCGCTATCTGACAACCCGACGTCGAAGAGCTAGCTGCAATTCTACTATTTCAGGCTATCTTACGCCCTGTATCGTCTGTGAGCAAAGAGATGTGAACGGCCGTTCCAGGATTACGATCAATATTCAACACTCAGACTTGTCACTTTCAGCAATCTTTCAACATGAACCCAACACTAGTCCCTCCCAACATCCGAGACGACTTTTTTGGCCTGCCTTCGCCATGGTCGCAGTCTCTAAACCCAATGGAGAGTGGCGTTCCAGGCCGTTTTGAGGGCGAAGCAGCCGATCTGGTTGTCTTTGGAGTAATACCGAAAGAAATCAACGGTACATTCTATCGCATGATGGTAGACCCTTTCTTCCCTCTCCTGCCGGGAAACCCAGCTATCGAAGGCGATGGCAACATTTGTGCTTTTCGCATTCACGAAGGATCCGTTGATATGAAGATCAAATACGTCGAAACTGAACGCCTCCAGCTGGAGCGCAAAGCGAATAAGAGGCTCTTCGGCCTCTACCGCAACCCCTTCTCTCATCACCCATGCGTCCGCGCAGCTGTAGCCTCAACGGCGAACACCAGTCTCGTCTTCTGGGCCGGGAAGCTTTTGGCTCTGAAAGAAGTAGCCCAGCCATACTCAGTGCACCCAGATACCCTCGATACCATCGAATACGACCCATTTGGGAGTCCTGGGGAGACCTTCTCTGCCCACCCAAAGATTGACCCATTCACTGACGAGCTCGTCTGCTTCGGATATGAGGCCAAAGGTCTCGCAACTGATGATATCGTCATTTACGCCTTGGACAAAGACGGAAAGAAACATGATGAGCAGTGGATCAAAGCACCATGGTGTGGTTTCATTCACGACTGTGCCATTACCAAGAACTTTATCATCCTCGTCCTTTGGCCCTTTGAGGCTGACCTGGAGCGGATCAAGGCGGGTGGTCAACATTGGCAGTACGACTACGACCGCCCTGCTACCTATGTTGTTGTGCCAAGGAGGCCAGGTGATCTTCCTTCTGGCTGGAAGAGAGGAGAGTCCCGTATTTATCACTGGCAAAATGCCGTCGTGATGCACACAGCGTCGGCTTGGGAGGAGGACAACGGGAAACTCTACTTCGACAGTTCTCGCGTTTGCTACAACATCCTCCCCGTCTTCGAACCATCCAATAGCCAGCAGCAAGATATGAGCAACCTCAAAGCGGACTACGTGCGATGGGAAATTGACCTCAATCAACCAAGCGGAACCCAAGTCACAGAGCCTGTAGTTCTCCTCGATCTCCCAAGCGAGCTAGCCCGGGTGGACGAAAGATTCCTGACTCGCCCTTACGATCGCATATTCTCTCCTGTACTTCTGCCGGATCGACCGAATGCCTTACCGCCCGTCGTGCCCCTGTGTCTGAACGGCTATGTGATGATCGAGAAGAAGAGCGGCAGGAACACCTTCTTCGATCCTGGTCATCACAGTACCACCGAAGAGCCAATCTTCATTCCACGATCGAAGGACGCCCCAGAGGGCGATGGGTGGATCCTGGGAATGGTGCAGAGACTGGACGTGAACAGGAGTGATTTGGTTGTGATCGATACTCGGGACTTCACCAAACCGGTTGCTGTTATCCAGCTCCCGTTTCGGACCAAGAACCAGATCCATGGCAACTGGGTCGAGGCCGAGACACAGTTGAAAGGCTACAGATCGTTGGTGAAAACATATTAGATATAGTTAGTTCTATTAGGTAGTCAGCTCAATGCGATGCGATGCGATTCGGTTCGATTCGATTCAAGACGTGCAGGTGCCGAGATCTGAACATTCTACTAAGTGTTCTGTTATTGTACTCGTACCGGGCACTGTTATGGAGTGAGTGAGTGAGTGGGCAAATAACCTGGACGGAATGAACCCTAACGCGGAATGCCTCCGGGGAATTGACCAACTGATTTTAACAAGCGAGAACAATGAAAATTCACGAATATTATTAATATAAAAAGACAAAACAAATTTATAAACGACTTCGAAAGTAGCGATACGATCTGAAATATTAATTTTGAGGCTCCTTAATTATTGAGTGTTAAAATAATTATGGCTTAAATTAAAATTGCACGAGTTGTCCAAATCGGCCTGATAATTCCTCCCACCCCAGCCCCCGCCGGAGAGGGTATCTCCAGAAGTTAATAAATGCCGGCCTAGCCTTCCCCGCGTTTGTGTTCCGAGCACTCCCCGCAATTGTTTGTCATCCTTTGTTTCATCCTCCACCCGCAATCTTGCACGAGGATCGTGCATCCATACTATACATACATCCCCACCCCCATCCCCATCCATACCACGACATCTCGCCCATCTTTCTTCATCCAAACGCAAAAAGAGGCGCAACTCAAGCATCGATCCCAAATATAAATAAGTCTTGGCTCGTCGCTGCTAAGCTACCTACCTACCTACCTACCTACCTCCGCATGTTCTCCCCCAGTATGAGCTGGGAGATCGGATTCGACCTCGGCATGGCCAGCTTCACAGCCGATGCAAGTACTTGTAGCATCCCGATCCCTCCGGAGGAACCGCCCCAGAAACGCCGTAAACCCAG
The DNA here is from genome assembly GCA_021432625.1 of Leptodontidium sp. 2 PMI_412. Lineage (NCBI taxonomy): Eukaryota > Fungi > Ascomycota > Leotiomycetes > Helotiales > Leptodontidiaceae > Leptodontidium > Leptodontidium sp. 2 PMI_412. The sequence goes on along the minus strand of MU270389.1, from coordinate 207,700 downwards.
CTCGCCTGTAACTGCTGCCGTATGCGAAAGACTCGCTGTGATGGCAAACGACCAATCTGTTCTCCTTGTGAGAGGCGAGGCTCAGGAGACGATTGCTTGTATGAGGAGGGCACATTGTACACACGCAAGTACGTCGTCTCACCTCGGGCTCCTCCTCAGACCCGAGCGGCCGTCCGTCCGTCCGTCGTTGTTAACACGCCTGGAGATATATACAGGCATTAGAAAACAGGTTGGAGCAAGTTGAGAGGGGGAGTCATCTCCTCAGGCCCATGTGTCTTGGTGATAATCCTGTCGCCAGCAAGCAGAGCGATTATGTGGACCGGTCAAGAAGTAGGTTACGTCGGCGTCGATGATATGATCGATCCCGTCTCGTCGGGAAACGGAAGAACGAGGCTACTGACTGCTATAACAGACTCTCGGCCAAGACCCTCGTCTTCCCGTGAAGACGACAAGTTAAATAAGTCTGACCAACCCAATTTTCTTGTTCAATCAACAACTCACAGTCGATCTAAAATCCGCATGGCTTCAGCCACAGCTCTGCATACCTACGAGAGCACATCTTCAGATGCCCTAGCAACTGTATCGACGTGTGTCCATGATCCCGAGGTACTATACGGCACATCTTCAACAATCTCATTTGTCGAACGCGTATTTCTGATCACAGGCGAAACTGGCAACTTTGGAGAGCAATCCAGGAATAGCGCCGAGGTCAAACATGAGATGCACAGCGTGGAGAAGGCTGACAGACAAGCAAGACAATTGTCAGGCTTGGAGATCTTGCCAATCCGCAGAATTTCCGACAGCTATGTGAATAACTTCTGGGACGTCACGCACTCAATCTTCCCCATTTTGCACAGACCGACATTCACCCGTTTCTATAACCAGCTTTGGGAGCCGACAAACGTGGCAGAAACTCCTGGAGCGACGCCTGATCCAATCATATTGGCGACTTTGAATATTGTCCTCGCGATTGGATGCAGATTAACCAAAAGTGTGCACCGGGGCACGTTGGCGTCTTTGTCAGACCAGTTCTACCAACGGGCCAGAGGAATTGTTCCAATCGATGCCCTCGATGTGGCATCATTGCCGGCTGTCCAGCTGCTGCTATTAACCGCTGTTTACCTACAGTCCACTACATACGCAAGCCGATGTTGGAATGTCGTTGGGCTTGCAATGCGAGTGGCTCAAAGTCTCGGCCTGCATCTCAACCGGAGCACGTCAGGAACAAGCAATCAACTTGTGAGAGAGATGCGGAGACGGATATGGTACACGTGTGTAACATTAGACAGGTGAGAAAATCCATCTTTTCGGATAGTTGTTGTTATCTGTGAGAGTTGTTCAAGGAGAAGAGATGGTTACGAAATATGTTAAAACTCAAAGATTGATATGCACAACCTTTGGACGGCCAACTATGCTCCCCGACAGCTCGTCAGTACCACTACCGCTCATAGTGGACGATGAGTACCTCCTAGAAGATGGAGAAGGCACCCAGCCAATAACCTCACAGTGTCGAATAGGCTCATTTGTATATACTATTCAGCTCTTGGACATTTTGAACGAGGTGTTGCATTCGTTCTATGCAGAAGACGACCAAGCACAAACTCGTACCGATGGCAAATATGAGGAGAGGTCTATGCCGGACTTGTACGAAATGCTGCGGCTGGACTCGAAACTGGATCGATTTCTTGAAGCTCTTCCAAGTAATCTCAAACTACAAAGTCTCTTAATGAGCTCGGACGCTCCAACAGGCAACTCTCTGCTTCAAGCTAGGGTTTTGTACTGTAGGTGGGTATTATCAGAAGCTCCTCTCCGAAGCAACAACCAATGATGGACACTGACTCCCTACAGGTTCTTGTATACGCGACTCCTCCTGCTGAGACCGGTTATTCTCTCTCTGGCCCGGTCAGCGTCAAGAAAAGAGCCACACTCTGCCATACCAGATCAAAATAGCCTCGGGCGCGAATTAGCCAAAAGAATGGCCCAAGTATGTTTAGATACAGCGCGTGACTTGATATTAGTGTTACACCAGGATAAGGACAGTGTGTACAGGTGCTCAGCATGGTGGACCATTTACTGTGCGTTTTAACCGTATTATTATTCAACTCTTGGAACGTTTCTAATCTTCTCTGCCACAGTTACTTTCGGCGCAGCAACCGTTGTCCTAGCCTCACAACTATGCTCTCCTCAAGACGTTACTGGGACATTAGCCGACGATTCATTGTCCCTTGCCATGGAAATATTCAACCACTACACTCCTGAAGTCGAGTCCGCAACACAGGCCAACCAAGTCCTCGAAGGCCTCCGGAAGCGCCTGACTAATGGCGAGAAGAAAGGTATGATCAGTCGGCTATATTTATGTTGCGTTAACCTATTCTCTTCTTTGATGGTTAGTCGTTTTCTTTCTAACGACAATTGTCTTGCAGGAGCCGACGTGTCGCACCAAGAAGTTCAACCAACTCAACGGCCCAACGAATCACTTCATCATGACTCCGAACCAGTATATTATCCTGGTGCCAGTAGTGGTGAATACTATGGACAGCCCCGAACTCCTGATCCCCTAAGCGAAGACTGGTTCTCACGTCAAGCGCTGAACTTTGACTTTCAAGATTACATCTAAAACTGCAACAAATGGCCAGATACACTACTCTCAAGCCGCTCAGTTGTCAAGCCAAAGACACGTAGGATCTACCATGAACAGATGTTCTTCCAACCTCAACCCACTTTGGTATTTCATCAGTGAGCCGTCGTAGCTAGACCACCTCCTTTTAGATCTTTTAACACCATAAGTCATGAAATTAAGCTGTCAAAAGTACTTTGTCTAGGCTAGTCACTTGACTCTTTGATTCTCAGGAGCAGCTTTTTGCATCGATCATGCATTGGACCATGCATCGGAGCGCTTATTTAGATTCTATCTAACTACAGAGTTTAAATTCGAAAGGTGGGATTTTAATTATATTTTATAAAAAAAAATAAAAAAAAGCTCAAAACAGTATTACTATCACAAAAATGATTATGGGATTGGTTTACAACTATAAAGGGACTAACAATTAGTGCCTGTCACTTTTTTTTGATTAGTTGCGATTTCACTTAATCCAATCGTCTTCTTTAGCCGATCTCCAAATCGTCCTCTTTTCAAGGAATGCATTGTCTCTATTTGCAAGCTTCATCTTCCTATGCTGATTGGTTAATCACGAAGACTCTTTTTAAAGCTGCAAAGTTAATAAATATTAATTAATAATATAGAAGAAAGCTTAGCCATTATTATTAGATCAAATTAAGTTAATTTGATTTGTTTTCCCATACAACTCATTAGCGTGGATTTACCAGGCGAGTTAATTTGATTTAGTTAATTTGATTTACTAGGATTAGGTTCAAATAAGCTGGAATAAGGCTCAAAATCGAGTATACTTATTCTTCTACTTATGTCCTCAAATCCGGATCACGCGTTTTCTATAGTAAAAATTACTTTTTTAGGTCGCCGGAATAAGATAAGTATATATATAATCAAATATTTAAAGTATTTAAAGTCGTGGACTAGTTCTTTAAAGTGAGAAACGGAAGTAAGAGATATAAAAGTTAAAAAGAATTTTATCTTAATAAGGCTAAGTATTAAAAAAGCAATTAGAAACACTATAAAAGCAAATTTATAAGTACGTTTATCCGTCGGTTCTTAGCAACGACATCATTACGTACGTTAAGGCTATATGAAAACCAAATAAAGTTGGTTTATAAGTAGCAAAACGTCAGTTAGTTTAACAGCCTTAAAACGACGTCGTTCAACGGGCGTGCATTATCGACTACATTACATGGAAATGCGCGATGCATTTTAAGGTTTATTCCAGCACCTCCCTAATTGTATCCCCATTCAGCTCTATGACGCCTCTTCAGCATGCATTCCTGCTGGAACCTTTCTCCAAGTCGCCTCGTGAATACAGCCTGGCATCTATTGATGAAATGTCTCAAGCTGACTGTCAGCTTCCTTCTTTCACATGAAAAGCAGCCAAAGTCATGGGTTAAGATCTTAAGGCTGCTTTCGACCGATCGTAGATGACGCCACTAATTCACATGCCAAAGACTCAAAGTCTTCGTTAGCACATAAGAATCACATGTTCGAACCAACGCATCGAACGAGTGGCTTGGCCTAAATCACATGTTGGAGCCAGCACATCGAATCAAGCATGTGGCGAGAAATATGGATGTCACCACAATAACCTCAGACCACTTAGAATCATATAGGCCAAAATCGGCTGGCACGGACCCGGTGTAGTAATAATTTTATCAACTGATTGGCCCAGGGACGAAAACCGCAGTTTCGCCGACTCGCCGAAGTGCGCGATAATACATTAATGTGCACGTTAATATTGCCTCCATTCTATTTATAACCGTATCGCTCTCCTAAGACAAAAATCTAAGAAAGTCTTTTAATACATCACAATATCATCGATTATTTATTACTTACCGTTTTCCAGCAAAATGATTTTATACTCAAGAAAGATTACTAAGCCGTGGATTGTGCCTACGGCAACGGCCGCAAAATCATTTAATTAGGTCACAGCTAAAGCCTCTCATGGAAATAGCTAAATCAACTCATAACCAGATATTTAGTTGTAAGCTATGAGGAAACTAATTAATCAGATCTCTTTATTAATTATTATTAAATACTTTTTATCTTATATGTATTTAAAAATAGCCTATAACTTGTAAATTATATAATAAAAAATACTTCGAAGAAGAAGCTATAATTTCTTTTATTATGAAAAACTCTTAAAATAATAGATTTTGAAATTAGTTTTAATTAAATAAGCTTATATAATATAATTATAACTTTTAAATTATAGTTTTAAGGCCAAAATATATTTATTGGTCGCCTTTTATTTAAAAGCTAAAATATTTAATTATTTTTAACTTAGGGTTATAATTGTTACGACCTACGATGCGCCTCGTATTCTAACCGACACGGGCTCGTAGCATCGCTGGCTATGCGACGGCGCTAAGCCTGATAGGGAGGACTAGGTGGCGAGCCTGCGACATATTGACGTGAATGGCACTCGACTACGCTAGGCCCTATTAGGAGGGTCCTTTATATATATATACTCGAGCCCTCCCTTATAGAGAACTCTCCTTCCCTCCTTGTCTTTTCTTCTCGATTTTGAGTGTAATATTAGGCCTAAATATAAAGTTAGAGTTTACTCGCCGTATTAACCTCTTATTAGCCGTAATATAAGAAAAGACTAATACCCCTTCACTATAAAGCGTTATATCTCACTTAGTCTTGCGCCTTATTAACCTGCCCTTATAGTAAGTTAATAACGAGCCTTAATACCTTGGCCTATTTGACAGATAAGTACTTCTCTACCTTAATAGTAGACTGTCTTAAAGAAAGCTAGATATTCTCTCGCGATTAACTTGCCTTACTATAATTTGACGCGTGCCGCTATTTTAAAACGTATGTCTAATTAATAAATTGATTAATAACCTTAAACACTTCTCTACCCTCTTTTACTACTACTACTGACCTCTCCCCCTCGTCGGCGAAGCTCTAGAGAAAGGAGCGCCCCTATACGGCTAAGCTTTACCGACACCCCTATCTCTTTAGTCGAGACTCTCTCGGAGGAGCTAGAAAGCTTTAACGGATTCGACTTAAACTTAAAGGACAAACCCTAGCGTTTCTTCGACGCGTTACTAGAGCCTACTGATATAGAGGGCCTTACCTTTACTTAATAAGCTAGAGTAGATTAATTAATTAAGGACTCCGTTAACTCTACTATCGCCGCCGCCGTTATATAAGCCCTTATTTAATATACTATTAATAACCCTCGCTAAGAGACTAGTACTCCCTCTCCTTCTGACTGATTAGTGCGAGCTCTTACGGCGGACTTTTAGCTTACCGCTGACTATTATTTCCTTAAGTTAAACCTTGCTATCCTTGCCGTCGAGCCTAATAAGGTTAAGTACCCCCGTACCCCCTTTAGTGACTATAAGGGCGAAATTAAATACGACGCCTAAAAAATAAATATAAAGCTCTTTATTTAGAAATACTTAAGGAACTTCCTTATTAACGAATCGTAAGTTTACGCTTACTTTAAGTATATAAAGGGAGAGGCTAAGACTATTATTTTTTAATAAATAGACCCCGACTTCGCTAGAGATTTTAATAGAGCCGCCGATGTCTTAAAGGCTTTAGACTAACGTTTCTTTAATTATAACCGAGTATAAGCCACTAAGCTTAAGTATAATTAACTATAAATAAGTAGTATAACTTATAACGAGTTCTATATAAAGTTTATAATATACGTAGCTACTAAAAAAATCTCACTTGATTAATAGTTCGACGACGTATATAAGAAAGTCTTAGATGAACTTAAGTACGACATCTAAACTAAGAAGTATAAATTCGCTAGAGATTATACGGCTCTTAACGAGTTCTTAGCCGTCTTAGATCGCGAGTTACGGAATATTACTACTAGACAAGCTAATAGACGTGTTATTATTACTGTCCGCGAAGCCCCTTAAGTCTCCTTTAATAATACTAATACTAGCGACTCGCGCGGCATCTTAAAGAAGGACAGCTAGCGTTCGACTTCACCTACCCTTACTGCTCACGTATAGAGACCACCGACTCTAAGACAGTCGTCACATGCCCGTCTAGCCGTACTTTGACTAGCGAGTCTTTGTCGATATTAACTGTTTTAATAAACTAATTGTCAAGTCTCACTAACTTAACGCGGAACGAAGGGATGCCCTTATAAATATAGATGACTACTGCTAGAGATAAGCTAAGCCTGCGGCGCTCGACGATTCCCTTAAGACAAAGGCCCCTGTCTGACTGTCTGACTTACCGCTAGCGTCTTACTAACTCGACTCTCGAGCTTTGCTAGAGAAGTTAAAGAGCGCCTATAAGTTATAAAAGAGTAATTAAACCCTTTAACATCCCGTGATTTAAGATCACTACTTAAGGACAAGAGAACTTATAGAGCCTCTCTAGCGAATTACTAAATAAAAGTACTTACTACGAAAATCTTCCTTATATTAATAGTAGTAATATTTATAACGTACTTTTGACTTAAGAAGGCTAAAAAGAATAAAGTATAAACCTTCGTAATATTAGTACTTAAGATTAACTAAGAACTAACTCGTCGCCGGCGAGAGGCCCTAAACTAATTAAGCGTCGAACTCGTATTAATAAATAGAGACTTAACCTTAGAGGAGGCCTTAAAGGCTAAGTACGCGTAAGATAATAAGTTAGTAAATAAAAAGCTCCTAGTAAAGTACTAAGAGTATATTCCTCTCTTCTCCCGGCGAGCCTCTAACAAGCTACTAGCGTATCGCTAAAGTGTAAACTACTAAATCGAGCTTACTAAAGAGAACGACTTGTCCTTTAAGCCTCTCTAGTATATAATTAAAGAATAGCTGTCAGAAACTAAGCGGTATATTATTAACAACTTATATAAAGGCTTTATTAAGCCCTCTAGTGTACCTTACGTGGCCCCTATTCTCTTCGCCAAGAAAGCTAATAGTAGTCTCTAGTTATACGTCGACTATTAGAAGCTAAATGCCCTATTAAAGAAGGACTTATACTTGATCTCTCTAATTAATAAAATAATAACTCGTATTTATAAGGTAAAAGTCTTCACAAAGCTTAATATTTAGTAAGCTTTTTACCGTATTTCTATGTCCCCTGAGAGTAAAGACTATATAACCTTTTATACCTAATATAACACGTATAAGTATAAAGTCCTTCCCTTTAGCTTTATTAATAGTCCGGCGACTTTTTAGTAATTCGTTAATAATATCTTTATAAAATACCTCGACGACTTCTGCGCGGCTTATATAAACAATATCTTTATATATTCGTTTACTTTAAAGGAATATAAGGTCTATGTTAAGAAGGTTATAGTAATATTATAGGTATATAGACTTTAAGTTAATATTAAGAAGTCTAAGTTTAGCGTGTAAAAGACTAAGTTCTTAGGATTCGTTATTAAAGTTAATAATATAAAAGTAAACCTAGAGAAGATTAGTGTAATTAAGGACTAACGATATACTAATAATATATAGAGTATATGGAGTTACTTTAGCTTCTATAACTTCTACCGCCAGTTTATTAAAGACTATAGTCACATTACACGTCCTCTTATGATACTTACTAAAAAGGACGTTCCCTTTATCTTTAATAACGCCTATAAAAACACATAAGAGACTTTCTAAGAAGCCCTCTAATTTACGCCGGTTCTTTATTACTACGACTTTATTAAGTAAACGCGGCTAGAGACTAATTCCTTAAATAGAGTTGTCGCTAGGGTTTTATCTTAACTTTAAGAGGACGACACTTTTCACCTTATAAGATACTTTTCTAAGACTATAATAAACCCCGAGCTTAATTACTTAATTTACAATAAAGAGATACTAGCGATTTTCTGGTTATTTAAGTAATATCGCTTAGAGCTCTTAGGTGCCTAGAAAAATGTCCTTATTTATATAAACTACTAAGCCTTAAAGTACTTTATAACTACTAAGGACCTTACGGCTAAGTAGGCTTAATAAGCTAAGTTCTTTGCGGATTTCTATTTCATGATTATATATTATATTAAGACGACTAATACTTTAGTTAATACTTTGTCTTAATAAGATTAAGACCTCACAGCTATAGAGGCACGTAAGCGGGTTATCTGTAGTTAATAATTAATTCTAACTGACAAAATTAACCCGCGAGTCGCCAGTGACTTCTAGTTCTCTGCCGTCGATCTTATAGACGCTTATATTAAAGTCGTAGAGACAATACCTTTAGCACTTATAAACGTTATAATCTTAAATCGCGATATTAAGCCACGTGACGACCTAGAGACAGAGCTAGAGCTAGAGTTAAATACGGGAGTGTTAATCGACCTAGAGACACTTACTATAGAGGAACTAGACTATAACTTTATAGTAATATACGATATCGCGGAATACGACGTTATTAATCAAGTACTCCTGGCTAATAAGTCGTCTCTCTTACTAAAGTGTCTCTAACAAAAAGCTAGGGAATAGTCGCTAGATTATAAATTAGTAAATAATAAGTTACTTTTCTAAGGCTGCCTAGAAGTGCCCTTAAAGCCGCCGGAGCTTCGCACGACACTTATTTACTATATATATTCCTAACCTTTAGTAACTTACGCGGGGATTAAAAAGATGAAGGTATTACTAAGTCGTAAATACTACTAAAATAGCCTTACTACGGACATAGCTTAATACGTAGTAAATTGTAATTACTCTCGACAGAAAGCCTGTAGGGATAAGACCCCTAGTTTTTTACACCCCTTACTAATCCCCGCTCGACTATATTAATACTTAATAATGGATTTTACTAAACTTTTAATTAATAAGAAGGGCTATAACTTCACTATAGTTATTATTAATTACTTATTTAAGAAACCGGTCTTAATACTTTATAATAATATAATTACAGCGAAAAGTATAGTTATTCTCTTTTTTGTTTATTAGACTTAACATTTTAGTATGCCGGACTCTATTGTCTCGGACTAAGGACTTTAGTTCGTCTCCTCCTTTTAGAAAGAGTATTATTATATCCTCGGGACTAAAGTAAAGCTAACGACGGCGTATAACCTAAACGTCGACGACTAGATAAAGGTTACGAACTAATATATTAAGTAGCGGCTCTGTCCCTTTTACTACTACTACTAAGACAATTAGAGTAACCTCTTATTAATTATAGATATCGCTTAATTAACGTTACCGCACGAGTCCTTAGGCCACTTATTTCCTTTTTAGTTACTTAACGGCGTTAAGCCAAGGACTTCTTAAGACTTAGTTAACTTAGAGCCGCCGGCTATAGTAATAAAGAAACTTAACTATAAGGAGGCTCTATAAGTAACTTTATGAATAAAGGAGGTTATAGAAGTTATATAGTTGTCTCTAAAAGACTAACGAGAGAAAATAGAACGACTAGCGAACTGTAAGCGACGCGCCGTTAATTAAGACGTTAGCGACTTAATACTAGTCGACACTTAGAACTAGAACGTTAACCGACTTTTAAGGAAGTTATTTAATAAGTAATATAGCCTTATTAAGGTAATCGCTAAGGAAGGAGAGAGCTAAAGAGTTAAGCTACCGGAAGACTAGCTAATTCACCCCGTTTTCCACTTGTACTCGCTCTATAAGTACGTCGATAACCCCTGCCGGGACAAGCTAGAGTTACGCCGGCACTTATTTAATTACTACTTAAGTAAGATAAGTGGGAAATTAAAGGTATCCTTGGCTCTAAAGTTATACGGAATAAGCTATTTTATTATATTAAGTGGCTAAGCGCCGACGAAGACTTAAAGTAGTACTTATACTTAGACGCTATAACAGCGCCGTATATAATTAAGAGGTTTCACTTAGAGTATCCGAATACTAAAGGCCTACTAAGAGCTCTCCTAAAGTGGCTAGAGGCTTATAACGCTAGTATCGACGACTATAATAACCTCGAGGACGACACGGTTATAGTTACAACTACGTAGACGTAGTTTTTTAGGAGGGGGGGGTAATGTTACGACTTACGATACGCCTCGTATTTTAACCGACACAGGCTCGTAGTATCGCTAGCTATACGACGGCGCTAAGCCTAATAAGGAGGACTAGGTGGCGAGCCTGCGACATGTTAACGTGAATAGCACTCGACTACGCTAGGCCCTATTAGGAGGGTCCTTCATGTATATATACTCGAGCCCTCCCTTATAGAGAACTCTCCTTCCCTCCTTGTCTTTTCTTCTTGATTCTAAGCGTAGTATTAGGCCTAAATACAAAGCTAGAGTCTACTCGCCGTATCAACCTCTTGCCAGCCGTAACAATAATTAGTTAAGATCTATTAATAGTATCTTTTATTTATAATATTTGTTTTACAAAACTTAAAGAATTTAAAAAAAAACCTTAATATGCACATGTTTTATATTTTTTGAAAATATTATGAGTTGATTTAGCTATTTCCATGAGTGGCTTCAGCCGTGGCCTTTAATTATCTCCGTTAACCTCCAATTCCCCAACAAAATGATAATCCTTAAACATAATTGGGAGGAGTTTCTAAAGTGTGAGTAATGTAAAGAAATATTTTTTGGTCTAGTAAATCTACAAAACCATTAACAAATCATAAAACATTATTATTGTCGTGAGTATAATAATTACTTTCTAAATCTTGGAAAGTACTTTACGTATATATGAAGTATTACGTATATGACTCCACATTACTGCTATGACTACGGTCAAAAGTACACCAACCAAGAAACCTTAAGCTACTATTGTTACGACTATGATAAAGTGCTTTGAAACTAAAGCGTTTACAGACATTTCTCTTAGACGAGGATATCGAATCGCTGACTTCAAGCCGGCAATCAAAACCATGTGCGCAGGCTATCTTAGCAGACACCGTGTGTCTTGCCGTGCTTGCCCTGCAAGCTGTGCGTCTCGCCATGATAATGCTTGTGGCTTCTTCCGCCAGTCCTCCCGTGCGTAGTCAAGTGCTTCGAGATGTATTCCTGGTTGCGCTTCAGCTCGGCCTTGTCCATCTGATCTAGGACCTCGAGGCAGAGTTTGATGTCTTGGAGCAACTGATCGCATCTACTCTTGCTGAAATCCTCCCTGACCACCACCCGCAACATCTTTAGATCGTCCGTGTGAGGCGCCATCGTGTACGCCGGTACAACCCAGGATCTGCCTCTCAGCTGATGAGCGAGCGCGAACTCGTCGTAGTGCTTTTCGCCCGTCTTGAACCGGAACGCGACGAGGGGGAGGCCAGTGCCGTTCTTCTTGGACATGATGACGAAGCCGAGCTGCTCGAGGGAGTCGGAGAGGTAGTCTGCGGTGCGTGTGAGGTTGGTCATGATGGAGCGGTAGCCGTGCTTTCCGAGGCGAATTAGCTGGTAGTATTGGCCGATGACCTGGGAGGCGCCTTTGGAGAAGTTGAGGGTGAAGGAGGCTTGGTCTGCGCCGAGATAGTTGATGTTGAAGACGAGCTCTTTGGGGAGGTACTCGGGGGCGCGCCAGATGATCCAGCCTACGCCGGGATAAACGAGTCCGTACCTGGTACAAGTAGGGTTAGATACGTGCAATGGAGGGGGAAGGTGAGAGAGATGCATACTTGTGACCAGACGTGTTGATCGAAACAACCTTCTCGAGTCTGAAATCCCACTCCAATTTGGGAGCCACGAACGGAGCCACGAATCCACCAGACGCAGCATCAATGTGGATAACCGTATTAATGTTCTTCTTGATTAGCAGATCATTAATTGCTTTCGCATCCTCGTACTCTCCCGTATATGTCGTGCCTAGAATAACACAGATACCAATCGTATTTTCATCCACCATCTTCACTGTCTCCTCCGGATCAATGACATATCGATCCGGCGTACAAAAAACGTATTTCTCCTCGACCTCAAAGTACCTAGCCGCCTTCTCCCAACAAACTTGCACAGCAGAACTCATAATGATATTGGGCTTATCCGTGGGCTTACCGGCCGCCACCCGAGCGTTCTTCCAGCGCTTCTTCATAGCGAGGACGGCGAGCATGATAGCTTCGGAGGATCCGATGGTCGAGGTGCCGACTGCGGCGGCATCGTTGCCGGTTGTAGGGGCGTTAAAGAGCCGTCCGATCATTGAGACACAGCGGTTTTGGATGTCGGCGGACTGGGGGTATTCCTCGTAGTCGATGAAGTTCTTGGAGAAGGATTCGGTCATGAGGTCTTCGGCTTCTTTTTCCTGCATGACGAGGGGCCATGTCAGCTATCATTCTGCTGCTGTACTCGAGAATTGACTTTCCAGATGCTGTGAAGTGGTGCGGCCCGTACCATGTATGTCGTCACGAATGAAGCCAAGCTGCAGGGCAGGTCAAACAATCAGCCCTTCATGTAGCGTCTGTGATTACCCCCATCAATCCTCCACCCAGACCCCTCGGAGCTTCGGGAACGGCGGCAGGAGGACTTACTTCAGCAAGGGGTTACCGTCCAAACTCAAGTCATCCTTAATCAGGCGGTAGGCAATCTCCTTGGGCATCTCTGTCTCTGGTATCTCGTGCTTAGGAAGATCCTCGCCGGCGAAGCGACTGCCATAGACAGAAGTGGTGAAGACATCGCTCAAGGGGCTCTCGAACCTCAGCTTCAGCTTGTCCATGCCCTCGACGAGGGGCCTGTCGATCTCATGGTCCTTGGGAATGGCGTTGAGGTGAACCATGATGGCGGTGTTGCGTTGTTATGTTGGATTGGATTGGTGGACTGTGTGTGTGTTGGGTATGGTTAACGGCCAGTTGTTTTGGGATGGGGAATTGGGATTGATTGGGAATGGAATGGGGAATTGCAATTAGGAGGAGATTGGAGTTATGAGATACCAAAGTGTCAGAGAGACAGAGAGAGGGAGGAAAGAAAGAGGAATCACAAGCAAGGGCGAAAAGCGAGGAATGGGCGAAGCCTAGCTACTGTAGGGTTAGAGTGGTATGACACATGCTACCTGCGCATGCTTCCAGATCCTTAAGATCCTCGAAGATGGTGAAGAGGGACGGGATGAGGTCGCAGATGGTACATCCGAAGGAATTATCACAAAACCTCATTCCAAGTGTAGTCCAGCCCAAATGCTCTTTTTCAAATCTTGGCGCCAACCCAGTATTCACGCAATTACATTTCCATACTTCCTTTCTCACGCTAAGCTCAAGCAGGCGATAACGTTGAACTCTCAGTCTCCCGACTTAAAATATTGTTAAAGCTCGCAGGATTGAACATGACATTCCTATCGACATCCATCTTTCGAGCCAATTTACCACCAGGCGACCGTGGATTTCCAATGTTCACGCGACCAAGATTGGTATATGCTCCATTTGGTTAGTCGTCGTAAGTATGATCCTCATCATCGTACGCTTCGTTCAGCCTGGCAAAATAATCAGCTAGACCATCGCAGCTAGGCGTTCCAATAATCTAATCACATAGTGGAAGCGGCGTGGCAAGCGGTGCAGAATGTTCCGCGTCATATGCGGTAGGGTTATAACTTGGGTTCCTTAGCATGTGAATAGGTAGGTGGACCACTGCATTCGACGAGAGTTGTTCTTGCTGTGACCTTGCAAGATCAAAAACAAACGCGTCAGGACCGTCGGGTCGGCCATCACCTCCATTCATGCTGTTAAGCGTGGGTACCTCGTCCGCTGAAGGAGCTGGTGAGACATGTGTGACAGCGGTATTTGGACAACTGCACACATGCTGCTTGCTCTGAGTACTTGCATTTGGACCCATGTATTCCGGGAGGGCAAGGTTATCTCGGCTTGCGCGGCAATCGAGGATGGTAACAGGTGAGTTGATGGATATTTCGATGTAACGACGCTTTTTGCCCGCAGGATCGTTGGTGTCTAGCCGAGATATTCGCATGACGATCCGGAATGATAAAGTTAGTTTATTGATTTGAGCATAAAAGCTATCGGAGAAATGCCTTGACCCAGTGGTGGACATTGACGTTGTTCCAGGTACAGTCGTGATGCAGCCTTTTTATCCTATCTTTCTTCATCACCTCACATGTAGGGAGCTGGACGTTCATTTCCATTTCCGTTGAAGCCCAAAACTGCTCCAAACCTAGGTCTAGATCACCGAGCATGTTCTCCGCTGGTAAGATAAGCTAGCTTATAAGCAGACCAAATTCGACACTATTAAAGCTAAAGATATAATTAAATTCGCACCTCTTAATATACTCATAAATCCCGCGATCTTAAAAAAAAGAGCGTGTATTCAAGATTAAGAAAAATCTATTAACCTTTGTACAAATTAATAGCGATTTTAATACTAGAAATAATACCTTCGATATTATCTTACTATTCTCACTCTTTAAGCGCATATTTTTAAAGGATAAAGATAACGACAAAGGTGACTCTAATATTCGCTCTTCTCTTTTATTAAGATTAGTAGCTTTAATTAACTTTATTAAAAGGAACACAGATTTATTAGATTTAAGTAGTTAGTTAAATAATTAGTTAATTTTATATATTATCATAAGTTGTAGTAATTCTGGGTTCAAGAGTTATCTAAGTTACTATACTAATTCTAGTACGAGCGCAAACACCTTTACTTGCCGCGGACACTTTGCTTTCCCCTACTATCGGGTAGGCCCGATTATAGGTGGTCAACACCTACTATTTATTACCTTTAGGCCGTCGACAAGCGTGGCTGAAATGTTGGAGGCGACGACCCCGCTTTTGGAGCTCTGAAAGCTACATGCAGTGCATGACAAACCTTGACGGTCAAAGCTCATTGGCTCAGTGGGTCCACGACACCGCTCGTCTACTTGGTAATAATCTAACCTTTTCTGTCTGTGCTACATGACCCAGGTTTTACTAGTTACAGACGGAAAAGAATAAAGCGAATTGGCTCATTGGTTGATTTCCCTTGCAAAGTGGAATCTTCTAGTACGTATTGAGCTCGAGCAGTTGCAACCCGCCGTAATCCGAGACCGAAAACAGCCCACAACATGCATAAGTTTATCGAGTGTTCGATCGATCATGGACCTTTGCACTTGCAAGGTGGAGGAAGTGATCAAAGTTGCATGTGTCAGTCATTTTGCGTCACAACAGCTGAGTTTCAAAAGCTGTGTTCTAAACTTTCTGAACTAACCTCGAACTATCTCGATTCACGTCCATAACTGCAATCGCGATCAATTGACCGCCGAGAATCCCAAAGCAGGCTCCGCGCTCGTTCGCGATAAATAGACACGCCATGAGCGACCCTTCGAGCTCTCGCCACTTCACTGGAGTTCACCACTACGAAGGCGAGTCGTACGGACCCTTCAGCTTCCTCAACCCCACAGTCAGGAAGCAGCGCCTGCCTCCCGCACACGCAGCACCCGCCTCGAGCCAAGAACATGAGTTAGAGAACGGGAACGGAGCTGTGAACGGAGTCAAGAAGGTGCCCGAGAAGAAAGACGAGATTCGTGCGCAGGACGTCTACCGGAAGTGGCGGAGTCGCGACAACAGGAAGGGTAAGATCTTGTCATGGAGGCTCAACGCGTGGGGAGAGCAACTGTTAAAACGATGTTCTGTATCCAGGTCGCCATGCCATCAGTGTTACGCCCGAAACGGACCAAAATGCGAAGTTTCTCACCCCTCCGTCTACGAGCACGTTAAAGGAAACACTCAGGGGAATATGGCGGATGTTCAGCACATGCCCGTATTGGGACGTTTCCTACCTGGTAGCGGTCGTCTTCACCCTGGGATCTGTAATATGGTGCATCAATGCCTTCTTCGTTTGGCTGCCCCTGCAGGACCCGTCCACTGAGTTCAGCGGCGAGATAGAGGCGGGAGGATGGACGGCGTTCGTCGGTGCCACAATCTTCGAGTTTGGCTCCGTCTTGTTGATGATCGAAGCCATCAACGAAAACAGAGCTGACTGCTTTGGCTGGGAGCTGGAGCACGTGCTGGAGGAGAAGGGGCTCCTACGGTTGAAGCCAAGTAGCAACTGCAAACATCACCACAAGAACAAAGGCAATTTGGTAGGGAAGGGAAAGGCCACAGAAGGTAAATGTCTCTTTCTCTGCGTGAAGACGTCCGCCAGCAGCCTCCATTGGCGGTTCTGGTTATACGTCACTCGAACAGAACCTACAGCTGGAACCCCTTAATTCTGGGCAAATTAAAGCCCTGGGACTCCTGCATTCAGTCAGCCTTCTCGCAACAAATAGTCATCCATGATGTCCACTTATTGACTTGGAAATTCTAGGTAAACCATCTCTGGATGGTCCCATGGAATCTCAAGACCGGCCTAATTCTAAGGACGCCCGCCGCTGGACTTGGTTTCCAACCTGGCATGAACTTACTACGCACTACTTCAAGGAGCTGGGATTTTTGGCATGCTCGTCGCAGATGTTTGGTGCCACCGTCTTCTGGATCTCTGGCTTCACTGCCATCCCGGGCATCTCCGAAAGACTCACGACTACAGCTGCTCAGAATGGAGCATTTTGGGCACCACAAGTCATTGGCGGCACTGGATTCATCGTTTCAGGCATCCTGTTTATGCTGGAAACCCAACAGAAATGGTATCTTCCTGCCTACAAAGTCTTGGGCTGGCATATTGGAGCCTGGAATCTGGTCGGGGTAGGCTTCCTTTAATCCCCTGTGAAAGCGAAAATTTCTAACTGGATGCAAACAGGGCATTGGCTTCACACTCTGCGGAGCTCTTGGGTTCGCTGCTGCCAACAGCGGAGCTGTGTACCAAGGAAGTCTCGCTACATTCTGGGGAAGTTGGTGTTTTTTGATTGGCAGTACCATTCAATGGTTCGAAGCATTGGATAAACATCCAGTGGATATCGAAGAGGGAGGTGGGCGTGTCAGTGATACACAGCCAGTTGCTTAGTTCTTACATTTGGACTGCATCAGCATTCATTGGGCGAAATGCTCGAACGCATACGTGCTGTATGTTTGGTTAATCAAAAGCGCTGGGAAAGTTCACTGTGAATCTGGGTTTCAAGAAGTTGTGATAAGGCCGGATGGCATTAGGGCATGCAACCACCAGGTAGCAGCATTGTTCCAAGGGTGGAACTGCATTGTAATTGGATACCAAAAAGCTGCCAGACTCAGCATATTGAGCAGCGAATGAATCGTGTAAATCCTTCTGAGGTAGAACCACCTCGGTGGTTCAGTTGCATAGGGGCAGGATCAGTGGCGGGCTGAGGTAGAGATCCATGTATTGGTAATGGTTGCGTCCAGGACCAGTCACATCAAGGTCTAGTGGCATCGGGAGATGTATGCGAATCCTAGCAAGGCAGGATCACATCGGCAGTAGAGTTGCAGGGACACACGGCATGTGAAATTTCTGGTATTTCTGCAGCTGGCGTATCCATGCAAAAGGGTATCCAGAGGACATGGTTCCGCCCACACTGAGCTCCCCCTTGCTGTGTATCAAGTGAGGGGTAACCTGAGCCTCAGCAAAATCCCTTCCTCGATGCAATCCCGCCGCTGCATGAACCTAGCTACGGTCACCAGCCATTCCAAGACCACTCCATTAACGTAACTTTGCCGCTGAGCTGATTCCTGACAGGTGATTTTCATTACTATAATTGCATTTAACTTGATTTGTTCAGGACCAGCTCTCCACGTTGACACGACAGAGAATTGTAACATGAGGTGTCAGTATCTACAAACCTATTTCTCTTTGCAAGTTATCGGGAAAGTGAAGATCGGTTCCCCGAATGTCATAGGCTTGGGTTTGGTTGCCTCGATTCTCTTCTTCCCTGAGTCTACATCTCACACCGTCCTCAGGGCGATGGAGGAATTGGGCGGCCTCTTAGGAATAAGCGGAATCTGCGGCTCGATGCTGACGTAATCAAAAAAACAACAACTGAAACCGGCCTGTAGCAGCTCGAGTACCAAACATCACCCCACATGCCAATGCTAATGTTGATGCCCATGCCGTACCGTACGAGCAACGCCATCGACCACTACGAGAATAGTAAATATGTAGCTATTCGCAGGGTATATTAGGTAGTTAGGTAATTAATTGGTTAGCTGCAGCGTCACCTTGACTATGCTTCCTCTTCCTCTTCCTCAATTAATATCGATCGGTATTCTCTACTTAATTTGCGTTGCCCTTGGCCACTAGCTTTTGAGAAGCACCTACCTTCCGACTGTACTCCTTTCCTGCTTCACCACTTCACTGCTTTGAAGCTCTCTGCAAATATCATCTTCAAATACCATCGTCCTCAATAATCTCGCCAGCGTCTCTTGCATTTCAATTTACAATGGCAGAGCCGATTCCTGGCCCACCAGGCCTCCCAATCTTGGGCAACATCAATGACATCGACCCAGTAGATAGCATGGCAAGCCTCGGACGACTTGCAGACACCTATGGTAAGCCTTCCACCACAAACTCTACAAGGTCCTGCTAAACGGACTCCGAACAGGCCCGATATTCAAGCTCAATCTCGGAGGCAAGGAGAAGTTGTTCATATCCAGCCACGAACTGCTGAACGAAGTCTGCGACGAGCAGAGGTTCGCCAAGACCGTGACTGGAGCTCTCGAACAAATTCGACATGGCATCGCGGATGGTCTATTCACTGCATATAACGGGGAACACAATTGGGAGATTGCACATCGTGTGTTGATGCCAGGTAGGTGTGGCAGCTAAAAGTTAGAGGGGCCTTTGCTGATGAGGGGCAGCATTTGGGCCGTTATCTATTCGGTCGATGTTCGATGAGATGCACGATATTGCCTCACAACTGGTCGTGAAATGGGCGAGATTCGGATCTAAGGAGAGAATCAACGTCACGGATGACTTAACTAGGCTCACTCTAGACTCCATCGCGTTATGTGCAATGGACACACGATTCAACAGCTTCTACCACGAGGAGATGCATCCCTTCGTCAACGCCATGGTGGGTTTCCTTTCAGAGTCCGGTGCCAGAGCGCAAAGACCAGCAGTTGCGACCTACTTCATGCGGTCTGCACAACAGAAATTTGACTCGGATATTGCTTTGTTAAAGAACGTGGCTACAGAGGTCGTTGCCCAAAGAAAGGCAAATCCGAATAACAAGAAGGATCTTCTGAATGCTATGATCAAGGGCAGAGATGCGAAGACGGGCGAGGGACTTTCGGATGAGAGTGTCTTGAACAACATGATTACGTTCTTGATTGCAGGTACGCGTGCCCTACTCCATGCATACTACCTAGCTAAACAGCTCTAGGGCACGAAACGACCAGTGGCCTCCTTTCATTCCTCCTTTACAATCTTATCAAGAACCCATCTGCGTACCAAACGGCCCAGAGCCAAGTTGACGAAGTTGTTGGAAAAAGTCCGATAACCGTGGACCATATGTCGAAGCTTCCATATATCGAGGCTTGCTTGAGGGAGACTCTGCGGCTCACACCAACCGCGCCTGCGTTCACCTTAACACCTCAGCCAGATTCGGCTAACGATCACGAAACACTGGCTGGAAAGTATCAAGTCCAAAAAGGCCAGAGCATTACTGCATTGTTGCCAAAAATCCATCGCGATCCGGCCGTTTATGGGGCTGATGCGGATTTCTTCAAGCCGGAGAGGATGCTCGATGAACCCTTCTCTAAGCTGCCACCTAATAGCTGGAAGCCATTCGGAAACGGTATGCGCGGATGTATTGGAAGACCATTTGCATGGCAAGAAGCCATCCTCACGACTGCATTGCTCCTGCAGAATTTCAACTTTCGATTCGACGATCCAAGTTACCAGTTATCGATCAAGCAAACCCTTACAATCAAGCCAAAGGACTTTTTCATGCACGCCACTTTAAGGGATCATATTGACTTGACCTACCTTGAGAAGGCACTGCACGACCCCGCATCTCAAGGTAAAAGCTCGGAGAAGGATCGGAAGATCAAATCCTCTGTGTCGGGTAAGCCGAAAAAGCCCATGGTAATCCTCTACGGCTCAAATGCGGGAACTTGCGAGGCGTTAGCGCAGAATTTGGCTAGAGTTGCTGGGAGTCGAGGTTATCTTGCCCAGGTTAATCCGATGGACTCGGCTGTCGACAAGGTACCGGAGGGACAGCCGGTTGTTTTGATTTCGTCGAGCTACGAAGGCCAACCTCCGGATAATGCTGCTCATTTTGTCGAGTGGATACAGAACTTGCAGGGGCCTAAGCTAGAGGGTGTTAAGTATGCCGTTTTTGGTTGTGGCAATCGTAAGTAATAGAGCACATGTTCATGGTCCCTACTGATCTTTGTAGACGACTGGGTCTCGACGTTCCACAAAGTTCCAAAACAGCTCAATTCCAAATTTGAAGAGCACGGTGCAACGAAGATTGCAGAGATCGGCCTCGGAGATGTAGGCGCTGGGGACGTGTTCAACGAATTCGACAAGTGGCAGGACGAACATTTCTGGTCGGCCTTAGGAGCTGAGGTGGACACGGAAGAATCGAGCCTGGAGATTGAAATAGATACCGATTCGCGCCGCTCCAAGCTTCGTCAAGATGTCAAGGAAGCAGTTATCGTTAGCAATGAACTCTTGACAACTGGAGACGTTCCTGAGAAACGACATATTACCTTGCGGCTTCCCACCGGTATGACATACAAGGTTGGCGATTACTTGGCAGTACTGCCCATTAACAACTCGAAAAATATTCGCCGCGTCTTGAAGCACTATGGATTGCCTTGGGATGCGATGTTGACGATCAAAGTTGGCGAAAATACCACCCTGCCGACAGGTCATCCGATTTCCGCAATGGACGTATTGGGAGCGTACGTTGAATTGAGCCAACCAGCTACTCGAAAGGTATGTGATAACTATAGTTTAATCATTCAGGTTCATTCAACAGTTGAGTCCTCTCGTTGGTGATGCCCGGTTTCGGCAGGTCAGTTGAGCGTTCAATCGCTCATTAAATCTCCACGTTGCGGTGTCCTCATGGTCCCCTTCTAAATTAAAATCGAAAGCCTTAGTCGAAAGTTAAACCGTGCTAACTTGGAACCCGTTCAGAATATCTCAAAGATTGCAGACAGCACACCTGATGAAAGTGATCGTGCAAAGATCTTGGCACTCGCTGGAAAAGATTTCGAGAAGGAGATTGCGAACAAACGCCGCTCACCACTTGATCTTCTAGAAGAATACCGATCGGCTGCTTTGCCTTTGGGTGACTTCCTAGCAATGCTTCCGCCAATGCGCATTCGCCAATACTCTATTTCGTCGTCACCTCTCGCGGATCCAACTACTGCGACCGTGACCTGGTCGGTCCTGGATACTCCAGCCAAGGTTGGCGATTCAAAGCGGTTCCTTGGTGTGGTAAGCTGCCCTACCGCTTGAGGCGGTTTCTCCTTGGTCTAGCGACTCGCCACATTTTGCTCTCCGCGCTTTTCAATGGTCAAACAGTCAGACCGATTGACTTTTTGCTCTTGACACATCTTCTGTTATACTGACCGCATCTCCTTCAGGCATCGAACTACCTCTCTAGCGTCGAAGAAGACGATCATATCCATGTTGCCATCAAACCATCTCACGGAAATTTTCATCCCCCAAACGACGTCGAAAAGACCCCTGTCATGCTGTTCTGTGCAGGCACGGGACTGGCGCCCTTCCGGGGCTTCATTCAGGAGCGAGCGATTCAGGCCCGAGGTGGCCGGAAACTTGCCTCGGCGTATTTGTTCATCGGTTGTGCTCATCCCGAAAAGGACGCCTTATTCAGCGAAGAGCTCAACCAGTGGGAGAAGGAAGGTATCGTCAAAGTCTACTACGCCTTTTCGACGGCCAAGGACCAGAGCAAGGGATGCCGTCATATTCAGGAGCGACTATGGGAAGAGCGTGAGGAGATGACCAAGGTGTTTAATGAAGGCGCTAAGCTCTACGTCTGCGGGTCTAGTATGGTGGGCGACGGTGTCGCTGCTACAACGAAGCGCATATTTCAAAATTGGGCTGAAGGAGAGGGCCACCCGAAGACAGACGAGGAGGTTGAGGCATGGTTCGAGGGTATCAAAAGTGATAGGTACGCGAGCGACGTTTTCGCTTGATTAGGAAAATTTGGTTTGATACATAGGAAGGTCCTGAAATAATCAAATTGATTGTTGATTCGGTTATGTTCGTTCTAAGTTACTGTGGTAATACTATTAGCTACACTGGCGTCCACTAAGGACGTGCATACTAATTATTCAGAATAGAATCCCATTAGCACATACCACTGCACTAGAGTACCGAGGAAGAACGACCAACCTCCCCAAACGACGACATTGCAATCAAAAACCCCCATGTGGGATCTACCAACAACAACCCTCCAGTCAACATAAATCCGATTGAAACCAGCGCATAAAGTAATGTGATATTCCATGTAGCCTATCCAAAATTGGGTTATACTACCACTCCTATGCTATGATCATGAGTATGAGATTTGCGCAGAGGAAGGAACGCCAGCGCTTGGGCATAGATCAATGCCATCGAATCCTGTATATTTATGACACCGGAAAAGCCGGCGAAGCCGGCAATACTGAATATGAGACCACTAGTAAATTATATCAGACCTGCTCGAAAAGCTATATTAGGGAGATAAACTGATTTGAGTTCGGCAGAAGGAAACTAAACGAATTCTTGGCTGCCGAGCAGTGCCGGTTCGTACAGTGGCAACACTAGCTAGGCATCGCTTTTCGTCTTGTCTGGAAGAGAAGATTGATCGATATTGAAGGCGGACAGCAGTCCTAGAAAACCTCCCAACGACAAGAAGATGGAACCAATGAGGATGGTCGCAGGACTCGCGAGTTAGATACTTGGGAAGACTGAGCTAGGGAATACTAGCAGTGGCAGCAGTCTAAAAAAGCCGTTGACGACAAAAACAGCAGTGGCCCTGGTGAATATTACTACGACGAGCCAGCTCGCGTCGCAAGATAAGAAATACGACCTGGGGCTGAAATATTCATTTTGAACGGTTTCCAGAGCGTAAAACAAGGAAAAACGATGAGAAGACAGCAAATGGCGAGCGCGTTCAGATTTGCTTGCCTTTTATCACAGCATTTTCCAGGCTTCAAAGGAGCATGTGTTGCAGGAGCAGTTTGCAACAGCGCTCAAACGAGGCGGAGAGGCACTGCGGTCGATATGAGATACTCCGCGTGTAATTCGCGATACGTTTGAACAGACAAGGCGATCTAAAAAAGACTGCTGTGGCTGGGAGGGTTTCAAGAGTCCCGAGCCGAAATATTGATGTGGTGCAGCCCGCGCCTGACACGGGTCCCGCGGACACCCGGGCTAAATTGCATGCTGCTATAGCAAAGAATGCAGAAGTATCTATGTTGTTGATTTCACTGACGCCTTCTATCTAGAATCCTATCTATATTCTGCAGCTGTGATCATATTCCGTAGAGAAGTGAAGAAGATATAGTGCGTCCTTTTGCACAAATGCCTCTCTTCTCCAAGTCACATTTGGAACATCTCTATACCTTGAACCTCTGTAAATACCATTGACTATTATGATGAACGTGATTTAAAATAAAAAAAGAGTTTTGGTCTCAATCGCTAGTCTACAATTGTGGCCAAGATGTCATACCCCAAGTTGACGATTACCACCTTAGAGAAGATCTACGCACATGAACTCTTTTGAGAGGCGATGGGACCGCATGTTCAAATATATCAATTTTGAAGGAGAGATATCTCTGTGAGTATTTCGGTGAATCCACAGATGAGCTTGCTTGCAGAAATACATGCAATAGGTAGATATATTAGTCAATCCACTTCAAGCAACCTCCATATCAAACGCCAAAGTATCGTCACTGAGCGCCAGGCGCAATTTACGAGCCCTATTTTAAAGCAGTCAGCCCAGTAACGCCAAAACAAAAAGAATAAAAAGAGATTGGGTTGCAAATACCCTAAATGTGCGGGATGCTCAGTATAAACCTTGAGATCTTCCTCCTTCCCCAGTACCAATATCACACCCATATCGTATCCCTGCGCACGGTGCGCTGTAGCAGGTAGAGCAGTATTGACCTCGAATTTAAGCAGGCCGGGGATCTTGCCTACTAGTCCTCTGCCAACAGCTTTGTATTCGCTTATTTGCTCAGGTGTGACTCCGGGCTTGAGCTTGAAGAGAACTTTTTTGCATTGGGAGGTCAGATTTCATTTCTGCTGGATGGCCACGATGGATTGAGGCACATGCACGGGGTGTGAAGACTGACCTACGTGGTAGATGGCCATGGTTTACGAAAGAGATTTGAAGATGAGATAAGAGAGTGGATTTGGGGAACATTCATCGGCATCGGGAGCGAGCTTAGTATACATTATCAGTTGTCCAAGAAGCAAGACAATGCACCAATAGCTTTTTGCGGAAAATTTCCTTTTCCCTCCTCGTCACCATCAGTTATACTGGCGATTGTCCCCACAGCGCTGTCAAGGGCTTACGTTGACTTCAGCATCGCCTATTGCCATGCGCTTTGGCGTTGAATCATGTACCCCTGAGGCTGGCCGAAAACGCTCCGCCCGAGGAATTAATCCGGTGATTCTCCTCTCCCGCCCCCCTCGCCTCACCCACTCCTGGACTCGTTCAAGGCTGGTTTCCTCAGCTGAACCTCAGACTCAACTTAAATTCAAATAAAACGCGTCTCATTACAGTCTAACCCTGTTATTGAGCCAACCAAATACCCTCATCATGACCGTCATTACTTCCATCACGCGGCTTCATTTGCTATCCTATGTTGATATAAAGACCCTAGGACTCGTAATTTTTCTCTTTCTACTAATATAATATCTTCTCGCAGGGCTTTGGAATTTATTCTTCTTACCCCTTCAAAAGGTGCCTAGGCCTCTCCTAGCGCGATTCACTTGGCTGTAGGAGGTGTATCATGTTTAGAAGGGTGACTTATATCTTTTGTATATCTGGCTCCACGCCGAGTATGGTAGGATGAATTCTAACCCTTAAAATAGTCCGTGTACTGATGTTTGCAGGCCCAGTTGTGCGTACAGGCTCAAATTGATATAGTATTGTTAAAGTAGATGATGTCGCAGTTATTTATGTATTGCCCTCGAAATTTGATAAGTCGCCTTTTTTCATGGTATTTACTATACTTAATTACGCAAATCTTTTTATTGTTGGATTAAATGCGGTATATGCTTAGAAAAGATGGAAGATTGCTGATTTATACTCGATAATCATGGTAGTCGCGTATAAACCATTGGTCGATGATATGATTGCTTTGTTAGTTAAGAAGTTTACGAAATTTTCAATATCATAGCGCACGATCTTGCTTTTAATAATATTGCTTTACTTTACATTTGATGTTATTGGGATAGTGATAGTGGGTTAAATCTGAAGGGCGCGGATAAATGTGGCATTAAGTTAACAAAATAATAATAGATTAATCTATTGTTTGGTTTACTAAAAAGCGAGCATGATGTATAAGATATTATTAATAGTATCCACAGTTTCCTTGATTATAGAGCAGTGATAGATTTACTATAGGAGCTTCATCGCCACATTTTCAATACTTTATTACTCTTTGAAAAAATAGTCAAAAGTTATGATTCCCTTTAACTTTGTTTTAAAACAAATCGAATTATATCGTGCGAATGGTAAAGTCGGCAAAGGGAACAAAAAAGCGAAGTCTTTTTTTTTAAAAAAAAAAAAAAAATCGATGGACCAAGTTGACTCTAGAAAATTCGACATAAATGATGTTTTTAACGTGTATACCGGAAACATAGGCGCCAGGTCTCATATAATAATTATCACTATTAACGCCGTAATTTTCTATACCTATAATACTCTATATGTATTAAAGGCCTTAAGAAAAGAGTTAGATGATTTAATCGCTAATGGTATAATCTCTAATCCCGTTACTTTCAAAAAAGCCTAAGAATTCCCATGTCTTTAAGCAATGATCAAAGAAGCGCTAAGAATTCATTTACCCATCGAATTAAGTTACAACTCACCCGAGTAGTACTCAAGGGTGGGGCGCACCTCGCCGGGCATTTCTTCCCCGAAGGTGTAAGTACAAACAATACCGAAAATGCTTACTGAAACTAACTAGGACCAAACCGAAGTCAGAGTAAATAAGTAGGCAGTCCACTATAATCCCCACATTTTCGGCAGACGCTAGTGAATTCAAACCCGAGCGTTAGTTGAATACTATACAAAAGGAGGGGAATAAGCTGATGTTCTTTGTAAATTTGTTTCTTGTGTTATTGATACTAAATTGGGACATTTTGAAATAAGCTCTAATGCTTTATAATTCGGAGGCGGCGCGCGGACATGCATCGGAAAAAATATGAGTTTTTTGAAATTAACAAAGGCAATTCCACAAGTTGTTCTTAACTTTGATGTTAAGCTTGAAACAACTTAGAAGACACCTGACAGCCGCTACAATTGGGTGGTATTTATGGATTATTATTCCAAGATAAGTCCTCGGGCAAAGTCAGGAGAATGAGGGGAGAGTCTGGTAAAATGTGCTATTAATAAAAATGCATACCATTCAATGTCTAGATGCGAAGCTTTCCCTCGAGTCTTTCTCGTCCTTTAAAAATTTCATTCATCGCCGTTCATTAACCTTAAGAATTAAGTTCAGTGATACTCAGTTCAGGGTTGGCCCAAGACAAATATAGGCAGTAAATTTTGTATTATGTCTTTCTACTTCCGTGTGAGATATTCTACTGATCTACAACAAAGCCATCCAAATGCCGTCTCATGCTAATCGGCTGAACGAAAGGCGGCCGAATGTCCTGCGCATTCTCAAGCACGTTAATGCCTAACCCCGGGCCGTTGGGGATATCTACAAAGCCACCACTAGGCACTGGTACCTTGTCAACAATGTCCGAACCTAGGTGAGACGTCGTGGACGTGAAGACGCCCGCCTCGAAACCCGTCGCGTACTCCTGGATAGCGAAGTTTGGAATCGCCGCCGCAACCTGTAAGCACGCCGCAAGACCTATGGGTGAGAGCGGGTTGTGAGGAATGACCTGAACGTGGTGCGCCTCGGCCATAGCAGCCACCTTTTTTGCCCCGGTGATGCCTCCGCAGACGGCTACGTCGATTCGGACAAATTCGACGGCGTTTCGTGCGAGGAGAGCCTGAAACTCGTAAATAGTGCAGAAACGTTCACCAGTAGCAATGGGTACGGCGATACGGTCTGCCACTCGGGCCATCGCGTCTGCATTTTCAGGCCGGATTGGATCTTCCACGAACATTGGATGGGTGTCTTTGATGCCGTTGGAGAAAGTGACGGCCTCTGCAGGCGTCAAGCGACGATGGAGCTCGATCAGCAAGTCGACCTTGTCGCCGACGGCCTCACGCATCTTCTTGACGTTTTCTATGGCGTCCTGCATCTTCTTTACGTGTGTCTTGAAGTAGACTTGATCGTTTCCTTCGTCTAAAAAGGGATTGATGTGGCCGAAGGCGTTGTACCCGAGTTCCATCTTTTTCTTGCATTCCGCCAGAACACCCTCGATCGTTTTCTCGTAGATGTGGCCATAGATACGAGCTTTGGTCCTACACGCACCGCCAAGTAATTCATAGATGGGAACTCCGAGCGCCTTGCCTTTTATGTCCCACAAGGCGATGTCGATAGACGAGATGGCAGCATTGATCGCAATTCCTTGGAAGTAGCTGAAGCGGTGCATGACATTCCAATGATGTTCAATGGTGAAAGCTGGTTTTCCTACCAAGTATTCTGCAAAACGCTCAATGGCGGTGCCTGCTGCTTGGATATGACCCCATATGCCTGCCTCGCCCCAGCCAACAATTCCATCATTGGTTTCGATTTTAGCAAACATGAATTGTCCAACGTGGAGAGCGATAACAGATTTGATCAAGGGACTATTTGGCTGCTTCTATGCGGACATCAGATACATGTGACAATTGAGACGGTGCTGAACTAACCGTGCTTGCATCGGCTATCCCCTCGTCATTCAATGGCAAAGAGCCAGCGATGGGAGTTGAGTTTTCCGCCATCTTAAAAATTGGCAATAGATTCTCGAGCAAGAACTTCTCTACCTGCATGATTTTCAGTGGTCGAAATGGTGGCTTCTGCACCTACTATCTAACCTTGTCTGACTTCTGCGGAGACCAAGTGTGGGGACCCAGAATGGGTGCTACGAGGATATTATTCCGCCAGGGCTTGCATTCTTCCTGTACTCTGCTGGGCCGAAGTCTACGGAGAAAATCAGCTCGGACAAGGAAGAGGTGTCAAAGGCGATGTCTTTGTGGATGAGGGATCCCTGACTGCCGTACGATCTCTCGAATTTCCTGATGGGCAGAAAAGTACAAGTCACAACTTCAAGAAGCAATTGATTTGGAAAGCATTGCGCTATCAGATTTTTCCTATTTACGGAGTACAATCACTCCGTATGAATTCAGGGGTTTGCCGCAGTGTCCAAAAATGCAACAATTCTCTTTAATTGGGCGAGAACAGAATCAGTCTCCGATCCATCTGCTTCAACATCGACATCAACCTGAAATCCGGTATCAAATCCGTGATCTTTCCCTTCTACCACTTCCAAGCACACTTTTATTCCTAACTGGTTCAGAGTCTCTAAAACCTTAGTGCTCTGACCAACGGACACCGCCCGAAACGTCTATGAAGATGAAATGGATGAGCGATGAGAACGAGTCGAGAAACAATATACTGAGAAGATTGAAGCTCCCTGAATTGATCAACATCTGTTGCTTTACCCCAGACGCTTCCACCGGCAGGTGTACGGAATATTCCAACTAGGGCCGCAGTGGCACGGTGGATGAGGACGTAAAATTTTCAAGATGATCCAATCACTATTTAATCCGACACTTGAGACCGAGAATCGGCCCCAAGCCACCAAGAGAGCTCCTCTGGGTGCGTGACCGCCTAAGATTCAAAGGACTTGATTTCTTGTGCTTCTACACCGGAAGCTCCATCCGTTTTGACTAATACGAGCATTCAGGGCTCTAGATAAGCAGATAAGTCCAGCATGGCTGTGGAGCTCTTCAACGGTGCAGGCATGTATGTGCAGGGCCTTAGTTCAGACACTCCGCAGACATTGGTGTTAAACATCTTGGCAGGCGCTTTCCATAAACTTGAGGGTCAACAACAATATCGAGAATTCTGCTCTGCTCGCAATTTCTCTATTTCTCTTTACAATGGGTGTCTCCTCTCTCGTTCACGTCTTCAACGGCCTATTAGTCGAGACGCTGTTGTTGAAGTACCTTCCTGCCCTAATCCTCGTCATAACGACCGTCTCCCTCTTGTGGATTCGACACGCAATACCCCTTTGTAAAGTGCTTAGGCATTTTTTATTGTTATGTTCTAAAATCCCCTTTTTTATCGCTGTTTAAGGTAGAGTGGATTGACCCCCAAGCCCGGGCCACAGTCTTAGGTAAGAAACCCCCTGTACTGGTCCCCTGAAGACCCCGAAACGACAGAATGAAAGCATGGCCATGCGATCAAGTGCCAAGTCGTGTAGGTTTTAAGATTTACTGTATGGTTCGGCAAATGAGATACCCTCGATTTGATTTGGGAGGTAATTATTAGTGGGTATTAGAAAAATCTTTGAAAAACCAACCCATAAATAGCTTTTGTGGTAGCATACAGCATTTATTTGCAGTCGTGTTAGGTAATTCATTCCCCCGATTCAAAATTAGAACAGGACGCAAGAGAAGGTAGATGAGCTTTAGGCTGTGTACAAGAAGTGTGTCAATCAGTTATTTTTGGTTGCGCTCCAAATAACACTCTTCAGAATTCCGAAGTCCTCTTTTTATTTTTTATTTTTTATTTTTTTAATTATTTTTTTTCACATATTTACCAACTCACTCCTACATTATGGTTGTTGTTGGAGTCGCGGGAGGCACCAGTGGTCTCGGAAAGGCCATTTTCGACGGAGAAAGAGTTGACTCAGCCCACTTTCTCTTTCAATAGGCGGATCCTGAGCTTGAAGCAAAGATAGGGGTACCCATTATTAGTGTCGATTATGGGAATATTACTTTCTTGACGAAATTACTAGAGGCGGATTAAATCTATATTATGATCTCGATTCTTAAGCACTCTAAGGAAGAGGGCGATTTTGATGTGAATCTTATTAATGAAGTCGATGCGTCGAAGATAATAATGAGATATATCCCTAGTAAGTTGGGTGTATTACTTAGCCCCGAGTAAGTCGGATACCCTTGATGCCTATTTTATGCTATTTGTAAGCCTAGAGTGATCTAATAGCATTTGACAGAGAGTGCACTAAACTCGCTGCTATGGAGGGTAGGATAAATATAGCATTCTTACTTAAATCAACCTTACTAGAAACTTGTATTGTATATATCGGCTTCTTTATGAACTACTTTAGTTAACCTTATTACTAGCCTTATATTAGTAACTTTGTTATTGCTATCGATATCGCTAATAACATAATCGCGATTTTAAGGACCGGCAACTTTAAAGCGGTCCTCTTACAAATATTTACTATTATCGCGTACGTTACCGCGTATGTTGGATTTCCAAAATAGAATAAGGAGGAATATGTTATTAGTGATTGGGTAACCTTGAATGAGATCCTAACACTCGCCGAGGCTTCGAAAGGTAAACCTGAGCTTCACATTGCTCTACTAACCTTTCGTAACAACCTACTTATTACTGAGAAGGAACGAAATTTAAAATGACCTACGATCCCTTCTTAGATTTGAAAGCTAGTAAAATTACATTGCTCCTAGGACAGTGGTCGGATGAAGAGTCGATCGCCAATATGGTGATTTTTGGTAAGTGGTTTGATTAAGGCACGTTCGATATGAAGCCGTCGCGTTTGGTGGGCGGCATCTTCCCCGAAATCAAGCCCATTAGCGTGGCGGATATTGTTGCGGCGTGGAAGGGCAAGTAAATACAGAATTTATAGTTAGTCTTACGCGAGGTAGAAATTTCGAATACTTTCCTTGCACATATTCTCTAGCCCTTCTTTCTCGTCTTAAGAACGGATAATGCGTACTCATGTTCTGTAAGGTTACTGCTCACTTTCGGCTGTCAAAAACCATATTGCCAAAGATCAAAATCACTTATTGTCAATTACACCAGATTATATGGAAACGCATTCAAACAGTGTGTGCTATTTACATATGAAGAATTTTCCAAGCCAGTCTACACAGGAGGTTTGAAGAGCGGATACAAAGATTCCCAACTATTCTTTGTATAGTCTTTCTGGACTTTGTTGCACCCGTTCAGGCCCCACTCAGTTATACCCATAATGTGACAGGTCTCAAACATGAACGCCATACTATCTTCTCCAACCTTAACAGGATGCAATTCTTCATCTGAAGCTTTCCTATGCGTGTCGTAGTCCGGACCATGGCCGCTCATCACATTGTGAAGGCTTGCCCCAGAAGGCTGGAAACCTCCGGCCTTGCCGTGGTAATTTCCTTGAATGAGGCCCATGAATTCAGACATAGCATTCCGGTGAAACTGTGGAGGGCGAAATGTATCTTCCATAACCAGCCAACGAGGAGGGAAAACCACTAACTCAGCTATTGGTGTTCCATCCTGATCGGATGGCGCAACAAGCACATTCAAGATGCTGGGGTCTGGATGATCATATGATACGCTACCGATGGTATTGAAGCGGCCCAGGTCGTACTTGTAGGGATAATAATTTCCGTGCCAGCCGACGACATCGAAAGGAGTGTGGTTTTGTGTAGCGATAAAGAACTCGCCATTAAACTTGGTGATGTGGTGCCATTCAGTCTTCACGTCGTAGTCATAGGCTGCAACAGGAATTTGGAAATCACGGACATTTGCTAAGCCCTGCGATCCGATGGGTCCCAACTCGGGAAGCTGAAAGTGTCCCTGGTAGAGCTCGAGGATGTATCCTCGAACACTTCCATAACGGAGCGTGACTCGGTATCTTACACCTCTGGGAATAACACATATCTCGTTGGGACGAACAAGAATGCGCCCAATCTCAGTTTGTATGTCAAGGACACCGTGCTGGAGCACAATGAGAAAGTCCCCATCGGCGGACGAGAAGGCTTCGTTATCTCTCATAGACTTTCCAGCAGCAAAAATCATGATACCCACGCCTTGTTTGAGTGCAGGCTCACCCGCGACTGCTACAAGGTGAAGCGAGTCTGTCCACTACAAGAAAGTTAGCGTTTGCTGTGCCCGTCGATCTTGACAGTATGCCGTAAATCGCCTTTTGTGATGCCAAGTAAGAATGAATGCTGAATAATACTCACATCCACTTCATTGTCGAGGTCAAAAGGATCCCACCGCAGCTGGTTGGGAATGTGGTAAGTCTTCTGATAAACAGACGTCTTGCTCAAGGACACATATGGTTCAAAGGGCTGGTGGGATGCTGCAGGAAGCACACGATATAACCAGGTCTGGAGGTTATTGCTACGTGGTGCAGTGAATGCTGTTCCTGAAAATTTCTCGGCATAAAGGCCAAACGGAGGTCGTTGAGGTTGATTGGCACCAATAGGGAGAGCTCCTTTGATGGCCTCTGATCTAAGGAACAATTAATGTCGTCTCCAGTTTCTCGAACTCCAAGAACCTACTCAAAATAGGAACCAAAGCCATGGTGGTAACTGTATCGGTCTTCCACTGAAAATTTAGTCACCGGCATTTTTTTTAAGGATGTTTTTGAAAAGAGTGACCAATTCTGCAGGTTCAGTTGAGACTTAAGCAAAAAACACAAAAGCATAGCACAGGTTAGCTGGTTTTGATTGTTATGTCTAGCAGGTAGCGGGTCAGCCTGGGATTGATTCTCCGCTTCCTTCTCCTTACGTGGAGAAAGTCGTGCGGGGTTTGCGGGGGACTGCGGGGGACTGCGGGGGGCATAAAGCAAAGCTTGACTTGGAGTGGCGAGAATACCTTGTCCGTATGCTTCCTATGCCAAGACAGTGATCTGAACCTTTTTCCGGATTATGTTTTAGTCCAGTGGTCTCGGAAGCTGCAGGCGGAAGTAAAACTCCGATTAGGGCCTACGAAATAGTCCGATACGTACGCATGGCCTACGAAATAATCCGACACATACGCATGGCCTTCCTTGATTAAGCTATTCCTGTTTGCGAGAAGTTCGATAACCCGATGGGTAATTTCGGGTCCAACTAATGTGAATGTACACATCGTATTTAACCTTGTTACTTCACCTACAAACCCAACCACCTGTAACTCCCAATCCAGTTTTTCAGCCAACTTCGCCGCTACGTATTTGCAAAATGTCTGCCTTGAAATCTTTTGAATCATGGCTGGAGATACCTACGGGTTCTCATTTCTCATTGGCAAATATACCCTTTGGCATCATTACCAGCTCTGAAACATCATCCCGAAGCCCTCGCCCTGCCATTGCAATTGGGGATTACGCACTAGATCTAGCAGCATTCGCCTCCCAACAAGGCTTCTCTAGCCTACCATTCATCGAACCACATCTGTCGGTTTTTTCGCAGCCAACATTGAATGCGTTCGCTGCTCTGGGTAGACGAGCTCATACTCAAGTTCGCCAGTACTTACAGAGTGTATTCGCAATTAATACATCATTAGCTCATGTTCTGCGGGACAACGCAAAGTTAAGGCAACAGGCCCTAATTCCGCTCGAAAAAGTTCAAAATCACTTGCCACTACATATCGGAGGATACACCGACTTCTTTGCTGGAATTAACCACGCATTTGCCGCTGGTACAATCAATCGCGGACCTGAAAACGCGCTTAACCCCAACTATCGTCATCTTCCGGCTGCATACCACAGTCGTGCTTCGTCGATTGTAGTGTCGGGTACTCCGATTCGGCGACCCTCAGGTCAGATCATCGCCGATCCGACAGCCAAGCCACCTCAGCCTATCTTTTCTCCATCGAAGCGTTTGGACATTGAGCTTGAATTAGGGATTTTCATCTGCAGAGAAAACACTCTTGGGGACCCCGTTCCCGTGGGTTCAGCTGACGAAGCCATTTTCGGCGCTGTTCTTTTGAACGACTGGTCCGCTAGAGATATCCAGTTGTGGGAATACGTTCCTTTGGGACCATTCAATGCCAAAAACTTTGCCACGACAATCAGCCCATGGGTGGTCCTTTCAGATGCACTCGAGCCCTTCTTCACAGAAAGCTTGGAGCGAGATCGACCAGTGCTGCCGTATTTGGTGGAAGGACGTTCCAAGAACGTGTGGGATATCCAGTTGCAGGTTGATCTGACTCGTACGCATCAAATTTTTCTCGTGTAGTATTACATGATATATGGCCCAAAAACTGACATCCCAGCCAGCTCAAAACGCCAAAACCACAACCCTCACCCGAACATCCAGCAAGAATATCATTTGGTCTGTCCCACAAATGGTGGCCCACCATACTATCACAGGGTGCAATCTGCAAGTTGGTGACTTTTTTGGATCGGGGACTATCAGTGGGACTGAGGAAGGAACGTATGGGTGCCTGTTCGAGCACAGCAAGGGAGGCAAGGTAGCAATCAAACTTGAGGGCGGTCAGGAGCGCACCTTCCTGGATGACGGAGACACTGTCACTATCACTGGATGGGCAGGAGATAATCCTGATGCATTGGTCGGATTTGGCAAGTGCATCGGACAAATTCAGGCCTCAATAAAGTAGATAGTCTAAGCGTCTTGGAAGCCAAAACGCACTTGCGGTGGATGTTTATTCGTAGTAGAAACTTTTCCCTTCTAAGTACCTGCTTTTATTAACATAATGAATGAGTTCTTATGGGGTGCAAGACTCAGAAACTGATATTGTTGTCCAGAGAAAGTGGTATGATGGATAGTGGACGACGGAGCTGCCTCGTCTTGGTAGCTCGGCC
The DNA here is from genome assembly GCA_021432625.1 of Leptodontidium sp. 2 PMI_412. Lineage (NCBI taxonomy): Eukaryota > Fungi > Ascomycota > Leotiomycetes > Helotiales > Leptodontidiaceae > Leptodontidium > Leptodontidium sp. 2 PMI_412. The sequence goes on along the minus strand of MU270389.1, from coordinate 172,541 downwards.
CCTTTCAGCCTACGACTGGCCAATAAATAAATTTTCCGCGGTAGAACATAACATAATTGATAAGTAAAATCTTCGCAAACTCAAATTTTTTCTTTACAACAGACCAGTTGCTTTCGAGAGACATATAGAACACCTTCTTTCACGGCAAAATCTCTCGGCACCTTCGACTCGTTCTGTAGCACTTTGAGTTATTCCCCCGAAACAATTCATCTTCTCCACGTACAGAAAATGGCTCGTATACTTCTTTTTGGATCTGGAAGTATCGGTACCGCCTATGCCTTCATTCTTTGCCGAGCGGGGGCCGAAGTTGTGTGTGTTTGCAGGTCCAACTACGAAGCGGTAAAATGCAATGGGTTCCGCATCGAATCGACTGTTTTTGGGAACCATACCTTCAAGCCTACTGTGGTTCGCTCTGTGACCGAAGCTGTTGGATTGAAAGAAGAAGCTTTTGATTACATCGTTATTTGTACGAAGTCTTACCCTGGTGAAAATTCAACGGTTGCCTCCAAGATCTCACCAGCGATGAGCAGCCACGCAACAAACATTGTTCTTATTCAGAACGGCCTTGGGATCGAAAACGAGTTCAAAACATATTTTCCTTCGAGTCCAATTATATCCGGCGTTGCATACATGCCAACCACACAAGTATCCCCGGGATTTGTGGTTCATACCGAGCTGGAACGACTCCATCTCGGTATGTTTCCCGCCTCCAACTCACTCACGGACAAATCGCTCCTTGAGAAATTCGCAAATTTGATCAACAAAGGAGGCGCAACCGCTATACTCCATGAAGATGTTCAGGTCCAAAGGTGGAAGAAAATCATTGCAAACGGCACCTGGAATCCAGTTTGCGCCTTGTCGCGTTGCCGTGATGTTGAATTTCTCCAATCTTCCGCCTTCGCTTCCGAATTCATCAAGAACGCAATGAGTGAAGTTTGCATGCTTGCAGAATCACTAGGCTATGCAGATGAGATTAATGCAGAGAGCATTGAATGGCAAATGTCCCGGACCCGGGCTCGTCCATGGCCTGGCGTGGAACCAAGCATGATGGCTGACATGAGGAAAGGTAGAGGCATGGAAGTTGAGGCTGTGATAGGATATATGATAAAGATGGCGAAGGAAAACTCAATCGCAGTTCCAAGATTGGAAACTTTGTATGTTCTACTCGCAGGTCTTGATTTTTACTTTCGAATGGAGGAACAAAAGTCATCAGATCAGAAGCTGGGTATGCTTTTGTAGCAGAGAAGATAAACTAGAAGGAGATGATAGAGATATTTTACTGTAGTATCTTCTCGGGTCACGGGACCTATGAAGATGTAGTGTCAGGATCAGAGGCTCAGGAGGGCTACGGGCCTAGGACAGGAACCCTAGGGGATCATTACTAGTCACATGTATGTAGGATAGTTAGATCGGTAAACAACCAGTCGGCATTCTGGCCTCTGGGTTATGCGATCTCGTGTCACGTGATGGTCCGACGGACCGCAGCGGTGCAGCGGTCCTCATGGCCACGAAGGTTCTATATAATGACTGGCACGTCTGCCATAAGATAGGAGCTTCGTGCTCAACTCAAATAGAATTCTCAATCATACTAGTAACTGTCTTCCCCGTACGTGATAAGTCCCCACCCCCCCCCCATTCCGATCACCCCGCAATTTTACCACCACTTGTAAACAATACCTAATAACTCTATAACGCTTCAGTTTTTATATAATCTTTTGTAACATCAGAATCTCCTACTAAATCTAAATTAATAGGTACAATTTCCTAATCTCTAGTTACAATTTGAACTTTCTAAATCAGCGTAAGAAAAAAAAATCAAATTAATCAATTATAATTTAATTATAATCATAATCAATTGGTTTGATTTGATTATAATTTTCTGAAAGAATCAATAAGATAATAAATTAATATTATATAAGTTAATTAATAATTAAATAATCTAATAAAATGATTCATTAAACAAATAAACTAACTAATTAACAAACTAATAAGCTAATAAACTAATAAACTAATCAATTTCAAATCTATTATCTTCTAATTCAACTTCCTTATTCTCTAAATCATCTTCTTTTTTATTAAAAAGACCCCAACTTTTTAAGGCTATAATATACTCAAAAGTATCTTTATTCAGCCTATTTCGATCTTTATTGATTATTTTAGCTCCTTGACTAAAAAACCTCTCGGAAGAAGCCGAAGTTGCAAGTATTTGTAAATAATTTCGAGCTAATAAAGATAAAACAGGATATTTGTCTTTATTATTAGCCCAAAAAGACAAAGGTTTAGTCTATAAAATAGTAATTAGTATTTGATTAATATAATAAATGATTATTATAACTTACTTGTCGAGGAGCTCTTTTTTCTTGTAAAATAAACTTAATTCGTCTAAATCCTCCTCTTCTTCTTCGATATATATATTTAAATCGTCGTCGTCGTCGTTTTGTAAAGCTAAGTCTTGAGCTTGTATAATAGCTAATTGCGTAGCAAGATAATCTTGCTTATAACTATTAATTATTAGTAAAATACTATTAATAGGAATTAAGTATAACTTGCATTTGAAACTCGGAATATAACTTATTATTTATATTAGTAGCTTGACCTCTACTTAATCCGATAACTTCTAGGCCCTCTCTTTTAATTCTAGGATCTAGGATTAGAGATAAATATAAGGCTTTATTATTATTTAAAATTCCTTGTTTAGGAAAGTATTTTCGTAGTTTAGCTATTCCTTTATTTATAGCTTCCATAAATGTAATATCCTAAAATAAGTTAATATAAATATTTTTAATAAGAGTAATTTAAACTTACGTTAAATTCTTCTCGAATAATTTCTAACCGATTATAAATATTATAAACCTCGGGGATCAAATAATATATAGTCGGGTATGTTTTAACTTGTAATTTTGTAGTTGCTTTAACAAATATAGAGAATATCTTAAGACATTTCTCTAAATAAGTAATATCAAGCTCTCTTAATAATAAAGAGTTTTTGTTTTTAAAAGCTTTAGAATTAGATACCGAAACCTCTCGAACTTAGCGGAAGGGAAAGTCAACGAGGCAAAGATTAATCTCGAGGCGTTAGATTTGTTAAATTATTCGATATATCGCAAAGAATTAGTTTACTCGTTAGTTATCTTTTAAACACGTGAGAGTTCACTTAAATATTAAAGCTTCGGCACAAACTATTCGACGAGAACTTCGTCGCGTAAGCTATTAACGATGTATTACTTGCCTGAGACCTTTTATTTCTTAAAAGTAAACAAAGAAACGCCTCGAGTTTACTTTATCGCACCGCTAGTGAGGGACATCTAATTAGGCAGCCTCTCGAGAGGGAGGGGGGGACTAGAGGAAGGTTATATAAAGCGACAAGTGTATATTTAAGCTCGGAAAGACCGGTCGAGTCTAGGTTACTCGAAGAACTAATGAGAAGCGCTATCTTGATTATATTAAGTTAGTATATCAATTAGGGAGAGTCTCGATAATAATCTAGGGGGCAATAGGCTAAGATTAGAAGTCTCCCCTTGTGTTTCTCGAGAAGGAGGGGGGCTCAAAAGGTATAACCTTAAAGGCTTATCTTTATCAAGTTCGAGAGAGAGTTGTTTTCCTGAAGCTTAATAAACTTAGCCCCGAGTATATCTTTATAGAAGACGAGGCAAAGGTCTATCTAGGACATACCCGACTACCCTGACTCGAGCACAGTATTTGAGGGTTTAATTAGCCTTCTTTTTTACCTGATTTAAACCTAATCGAGAAGGTCTAGCAGTAGATAAAAGAAGAGCTAAAGAAATTGCCTTTTGTGCCAACTATAATTAACGAGTTAAAGAAGGAGATTTAGAAGCTTTAAGATTAAGTTAATCTACGTGATTACTGGCGATATACTAAGAGATTGACTTGTAAATTAGAAGATATTATTACAGTTTAAGGATTAGTAACTATTTATTAATTTATAGCTTTAATTTTAAGTCAATTTTATTAATAATTAATTAAGTTATTCCTAGTTAAATAAAGGGGGTCAAATCTGAGGGGTTCGCTTAAGGGGGGCCGGGAGCAATGGCCCCAACTCTTACTAGTATTATCTCTAGTTATATTATAATATATTAATTAATATATAATAAATAAATAAAATTAAGAGCTTCTTACCTAGTAATATTATATTCGATATTATATTCTTTCAGAGTCTCTAATAAGACTTGATTTAAATATATACCAGAGTGTCTGTCTTTCAAGTCTTTTATAGCTAATAAGTAAGACTTTAATTCAAAGTCTTTATTTATAAAATGACTATTAAATATATTAACTTTTAAATCTTAATAATAAATAAGAATTAACTTACATAGTAATACCAAGATAAGGGTCTTGATTAATAGCCGTCCAAGTGTCTAAAGTAAGCGAAAAGTTACTATTAGACTTTATATTATCTCTCAATTCTTCTTTAATAGACGATTGGTTTTCTATATAAATAGAAATTAATTCGTCTTTTAGAAGTTTATAATAAATTGAAGGTATATCCTTTAATAAATACAAGAGAAGTTCTTTAAAGACTTTGACGTAATCGATCGAAAAGATAAATTATTAGTTATAATAAAATTCAAGGGTAATTTCTTAAATTTTACTATATTAAAACCTTCTTTAGGAGTCTTAAGGCGTTTAGACGCTCTTTGTTTAGCGAATATATCTGTAATAGTACTAATAGTACTACCTTGTAACGATTCGGCAGCCAAAGAATCATCTATTAATAGTTAGTATTTAATATATATAAATTTAAAAGTAAAACTTTTTATATACCTTCTTCTAAGTTATTTAATACTCGCGTAATATTAAATGCTTTATAAGCAACTTTATAATGAGTTATATAATTCGAAGTAGAATGATTAACTTTTTGTTTTAAAAAGGTTTTTTTTAAAAGTTATTAGTAATTATTTAATTAATATAAGTGATATTACTTACCGACAACTAGGGTATAAACATTTAACTATAACAGTTCGGCAATTCTCCGGCTTTTCGGGATTATCTTTAGGAAGATCGAGAGTTTTAGAAAATAACTTTCTTTTAAATATAAGAGGTTACTCTTTTAAAGACTTTAATTCAAAATTAGAACGATTTTGAATTATATTTAGTTTTATAATATTTTGTTGAGAGGTAATAGTCGACATAATGAGTATTTTAAAGAGTTAAAAGTATAAATGTAAGTGTAAGTTGTATATAAGTAAAGTTAATACTTTTGACTTAAAAAAAATCGTGTTTTAGTGAATGATTTATTGTTTTTATAAAAAATTAATAGATTCTAAGCGTTTCTAGTAAAATCTGTTTAATTAATAAGAATCTCCATATTTTTAAGTATTTTTAAGGATTTATAAGTAAGTTTTAGTTATAGTGTTTTAGTTTATCCTATTATTATAAATTAAGAATTATCTTGTTAATTGTCGAAGGTTCCTTATCGGATCTCGCTTGATAAGCTCGATCAGGTAAAGTGGTGGGACAGCCCCGCTTAAATATAAGCTTAAAATTAAGCGAGTCCAATCATACGTAATCCTTACAATATAATCAATTATAATTTGATTATAATCAAAAATCATTGATTTGATTTGATTATTAATTAAATTACTTTGATTTGATTTGATTATATAAGGCTAATCAAATCAAATCAAATCATTTCTTTCGCTGTTCTAAATAGCTTAAATATTTGTAAACTTAGAATTTAGGCTAGTTTAAACCTTCCGCTTTTTCCGTGGCTTTAATTAATCCAATTTAGCCTCTAATTATTGTATTTTCATCTCTGCCTAGCTAAGAGCGAAATCCTTTTAGTCGAAAGCCTTGATAGCTTTTTTGAAAAGTAATCGTTATATTAAAAAGCTATTATATAATAATTTAAATAAAGTGTTAAGCTATAACCTAAATTCCTTGCTAGCCTTTAGCGTAGATTAAATAATTAATGATTCCTTTACTTCCTTAATAGTCTAAAGGTCCTTAAAAACACTAATTTCTAGCTCCTAATTACTATTCTCTAATAGTAATCGGCTTATTAGTGGTTTTGTTATACTCACTGGTCAGAGACCGGTAGTTCTCTAGCCAGCTCTAATATTTATACCTATTAAACTCTCTTACCGTGCCTTGTAATAACATATTAAGAAGTTACACTTGCCAATTAGGGTAGAATTAGTCATTAATACTAATAAATTAAGGTGTTTCTAGTAGGCTGCCTTAAGAAGAGAAAATCGATAAATTTAAAGGTTATACGACGTATAACGTATATGTGAGTAAAAACAACAGAAATATGTTGTATTCTAAGCACTTTTATATGAATTCCGTAGTCTTATAACTTCTATAACTGTCTAAGACTAGTAACCGGCAGAGCACATCTATAATGCTCGAATGTGGACTCAGTTATCGTTTACCCCCCACCTAATAAAGCCTCGAGCTTCCAAAGCTAGCTAGCGTAGTATAGACAGCAAACGCGCGCTTATTTTATCTAGCTATTATTACTATTACTAAAAAACTATTAGGCCAAAGGTAATAAACCTCGATAATAGATAAATTTTCTTCTTTTATATAATATAATCTTATCTTACTAAGTCTATCGTAAGACTAAACTTAGAGATAATATCGCGCTAAACTACTATTGTTAATCTTCTTTATAATATTTATTATTCTAGGATTTTAACTCTTAATACTGCCTTAATATATGTATCGAATTTCGCCTAGTATAATAAAGTTGTCTTAATATTATCTTAATTACTTAAATGTGAGTCTTCGAAAGTGTGCCGAATATAATACCCCGCCGATCACATATCTAGTTCTAGCGACTAAGACATAAATTAATCCTCGATAAGATTTAAAGACAATTCAAAATGAAATAATTATATTACGTGTCTTACGCCGGTTCGCCGTTCTCGTATATTAACTAGGATTCAAGACTCCCTAGATCTATACCCTCCTAAGGGAGTATTCGAGTTCGCAAACCGCTAGAGACGGCGACCCGTAACTCTTTACTTTAAGACGAATTGTTTTATATTAATTATTATAGCGCTTCTTACTACACTTACTATTATTCTTCTTACACTTAGCCTCTCGAATACTAGTAAGTTCTCGTTTAAGATCTTAACTATTATATCTGTCTCTTATAAAAGTATAATAATATATTACTTGTCATTTTCTATAGCTTACTTATTACTTAGCGGATTTACACTTATAAATCCGTGTTTTAGTGTCTCGCGTCGGCCAGGAAAAAGCTTATATCTTTCGAATAGAGAATTGGTCTTAAAAAGCGCTAGAAATTAATAAGTACTCTTACGTAGTATCGCCGGTAACTTAGCGTTAATTAGTAAGCTAATATGTTTTAGTGACTAATCAATTACCTCAGCTAGATAAGAGATAAAACCGTCAACGTCATTTATAGCTGTGAGGCCGGGCTAAAAGGGTTCGGCGTGTATAAGTAATCCTTTTACCTCGAGGATATCTCTTACACAGAATCTAAAGTCAACGACTTCGTAGTCATGCCTCATTATAAAACAGCACTGACAGTCATCTCCTTGAACAGTGGTGTGGACTGCCAAGTCGTACCCGACTGGCATATCCCAGCCTATCCCGGCCCATGTCGGGAAGTGTTTGTTTCTGGGTCGTTGGACTTCAACATTCCATGGACCCACCCATCGCAGCGCATGGCGCATGACTATACCAGGCATGCCGGCAACCAGGCCAGAGTAGAAGCCACCTAAACGTTGCTCGATGCGACTACTCAACAAGTTGGTGACAAAGGAGTTGATGCTCGTGAACGCATTGGCCCTGTCCTGACAAAATGTGATTGCCCTCGCACTAAACTCTTCTGCGCATTTGCAATATAGGTAGAACAGGAACCACTCGCCAACCGAGTCGCGTTCATCACTCAGATGCCGCATCATCCATCCTGGCCCTTCGAGTGGCAAGTCAAAGGGATCTTGAACCTTGAATGCGTCCTCGCCTTCCCATATCTCCTCACTTGTTGTCTCAGTGAGAGATCCAAGGTAACACTGCCAGTCAGTGATGCAGAACCGCCTTCTCGACATGACCTCTTCCTAGAAGGTCCAGACTCGAGTTTTGTAGACGGATGAATCTCTTAGAACTCTCAAGTTCTGGGTATGTGCAGACAATGACGAATTCTCGGTGACCGAGACTACTTTGAGCGGCCTAGAGTTGTCATCAACACTAGCGAGGCCGCGGGCCGCATCTGATGCAGTGAGTGCAATGGTGGTCAAGATACTCTTACTATAGATGACGCTTATGTTGTTTATTTGTTTCTTTTTGTGCTCCCTCGTCATCTTATACGATGCAAAGGCGTCGACCTGTATGAAAGTGAGCAGGCAGCGATTAAACCTAGAGCTGTTTTAATCTAGACTCACCCAAAGGAAGTCGAAGCCGAGCCTTCGTACCAATGTCATGGCATCATGGATAGTTTTCGGGGTTTGATCCTTAAGCCTCTTAACGACACCCTCCTCCCTTAACAAGGCTCGATTTGCCTGCTCAGTCTTGAATGTCACGGCATCTCCCCAAACCTAGCTAAGTGCCACGAACACGGCTATGGGAGTAGGGAGTTGCACTAAGCAAAGGTTCTTGACATCGATAAAAAGTATATCGGGTGAGAACTTATCTATACCACGATTGAAGTTATAACCACAGCGGTTATGTGAATCACGGCAGGTATCTATAAGACGGCGTAGCCGCTCATAACCCATCGCCTTATCGACTACCACCCCGCTTGCGTATTGATGATGTCTTATGCGGATCCCTTTGCTTCCCTCGGCGCTAATCTTAAGCTCAAGTTGGTCACTTTGAAGCCTTCGAATCTGATATAATTACAACAGTCCGGGCAATTAGACCGTCGAAGAGTCGCGTCATAACGCTTCTAGAGGGTAGGAAAGCATAGTTAACAGTCACCGAAAGTATTCTACAGAAGAGGCAATCCCTTTTCTGTCCCGCCGGTGTCAACTAGAAACTCTCAATATCTTAGGGATTAGGTCCTCCGTCGAAATAAGCAGTAATGCCGATATCGCGGTAAGCATCACACAAAGCCTAAGACATTTTATTTTGCAAGGTAACTAGAGACTCGTACATTTAAGGAACTCAACATTAGCGATAGCAGGAAGTGCTCCTTGAGGTGGATCGAATTGCACAGACGTTGAGATGGAGAATAAAGGAGGTCACTAGTACTTAAGGCTTTGCAGAGCTGAATGATGGAATGTAGGGCGAGCAGTTGCAGGTCTCAACACGGATCAATCTTCTACCATTGGTCAGCAGATATTACCAGGCGCTGCTGCGGCTCTGGAATGGTGCATTGACGTGGTTGGCGACGATGAACACATGGCAGAGAATCACTTCCGTCACGCAGGAATATCTATTACGCAGTACTCTAGATAAATCAAGAACAAATATAAAAGAGACCTTAGAAATATCCTCCCCTGTGCTTTAAGACTTTCCTATCTCCCGCTGAAAATTTTAATATTGCTCACAAATTGTAGAGCGATGCCTAGTACTACACTGTTCTTTTCCATTAGCTTAATAACGTCCTTGGGTTGATATAAGATAGTGTTTAGTTCGAGGAACTGATTTATTGTAACCTCATTTGCAATTTGCAGTGCGTGTCTCCACCTGTTGCTCTTGACTTGTGCCAGGCCCTAGTTGCAGTAATTACTCTCCAAGCATGTCTTGTCTATCCCCTTCCGTGGCATCTCGGCCGTATCGCAGCATTTATTGTAGGAAGAGGCGTGTGCTTTACATTAACGACGATCGAAGGAGTCATCTACCTTCCGCTTGCGAATATTATTTAATATATTTTTAATTATATAAGGTGGGATCTCGATGCGAATATCGATGTCCTCCTCCGTCCCCCCTTCCTTAATCATTTCTTTAATGTGTTTAATAACCTCTTCAAGTTGGATAAGTAGAAGCCTCTGGTGAATCCCTCACTTGTCCGGCTAGCAGTGGGGCCCCTGCTTGCAGTGTTTGGCTCTGCAGCGATACTGCTCGTAGACTTGAGTCCAAAGATCAGCGTCGGCGGCTCTCTGAAGCCTTTGAGCCTCGGTTACGCTTTTCTTCTTCGTCTTCTTGCCCTTCGCTATTGTAAAATCACAAGTAACTCTCTTATAAATAAACTCTATGCTAAAGGTTATCTTCCTCCCTATGCTGAACAAGTCGCTTAGACTTTCCAGGTCGTCGTTAACTAGTTGCCAATCGATCTCCAGCTTTTCTTATCGTTTCGTTAGGCTACGTCGATGGTTTCGTTCGACAGACATTTCGATAATCGTTTCTTCGCACGTATAACTATCTCCTAGGAACTTATCGTCGTCTTTAAGATAATTATCAAGTTGGAAGTGGAACTTAACCTTCCTAAAATCGCTCGGAGCTAAGAGAAGATCACGATCTGTGTCTGAAAAAATACGCCTAGCTCTAATCTTCTCACGCTAAGACATGTTCCACTGAAAGTTATAATAGATACACAAGGGGTTATGCTTGTTATATTGCTACTTATTGTCCCATCTACTGAGTCGGAGAAGCGGTAATGCATGTCCACCACTTGGCTGATCAGCTCGTTCGGCCGCTGGGCTGGCTGGGCGAGACTACAGCATGGACAACCTCAGGCAACAGTAGCTATAAGGATCATGTTCTCGTCCCTCTTAAAGCGCTGCGATTATATCTTGCTCCCTTTCAGAAACCGCCCCCGCCCAAACTGCACCGGCCATTGAACCTCAACGCCCAGCCACCACGCGACGCGCAGAACCCATTCCGGCTCGCGCATGAACTGGCGAGCGACTAGGATTGCGTCGGCGATGGCCGTCGGGCCCAGGTTGTCGGTCGAGTCGCAGCCTTGAACGATGTCTCGCGCCTGCTCGGCGTCTGTGACCATGCCCACGGCGCCGATAAGGAGCGGTAGGCCGGATATCTTGAGCTCGCGGCGGATGCGGCCGGCGATCTGGACTTGGTGGTTTGTGTGTGGCATGATGCGCTGCTCTTCGTTGTTACCGCCTGAGCTGACGTCCAAGAGGTCCACGCCGAGTTCTGGGAGGAGCTTCGCGAATCGAATCGAGGACTCGACGTCCCAGCTGCCGCGGTCCTTGGCGATCGGGGAATCCTCCATCCATTCGGTGGATGTGATGCGGTAGAATAGAGGTGTTGAGGCGGGAATGGCAGAGCGGACGGCACAGATAACTTCGCGACAAATGCGTGTTCGGTTCTCAAAGGATCCGCCATAGGAGTCGGATCGCTGGTTGGAGATGGGAGAGTTGAAGGAGGAGAGAAGATATCCTGTTAAAATTGAGGGTTAGATGGCGATAGGATGAAGTTTGCGTCTATAAAATACGTACCATGAGCACCGTGAATTTCAATCACATCCACGCCCGCCAGCGTAGCCCTCCTGGCCGCAGCCGCAAACGCCTCCACGACCTCTTTTATCTCCACCACTGTCATCTCTTTGGGCATATTATAACCTTCTTTAGACCACGCTATCGCACTCGGCGCCACCACATTCCTAGGCCATCCACCGACATCCTCCCCAGTAACAACACTCTTCCCCCTCTCCCTACCTAACCATGGCGCAACAGTACTCGCTTTCCTTCCTGCATGTGCGAGTTGAATCCCAACCTTCCCACCCACAGAATGGACAAATTCACACACCTTCCTCACGCCTTCGATCTGGCGATCTTCCCATAGCCCGCTGTCGTTTGGCGATATCCTCCCATTCCCCGTTACGGCAGTGGCTTCGATAAAGACAAGTGAGGAGCCTTTGAGGGCGTACTGGCCTAGTGTTACGACATGGTAGGGGGTGAGTGCGCCAATTGTTGGTGGATAAGGCGAGGTCGAGTATTGACACATAGGAGCGACAAAGATCCGGTTCTGGAAAGTGAGGGAGCGGATTTTTAGGGGCGTGAAGAGGGTAGGTGTGCTTGGCCCAAGATTGACCGCGGAGCCTGGGGGCAGGGGTGAAGTGGGCATAAAAAAGGGAACATTTGGGACAGGTTTGTTGAATGGGGAGGGCATCGAGTAGGCGTGATGTAGATTTGGAAGTGGACTAGATTGCGAAAAGTGAGCTGATTTTTGACGTGGATCTCAACTTTCACGTTTTGATAGCAATGGCAATCGGCCAAACGAGCTGCTGAAGCGCGGGGTGACGGCGTCAGCCTCATCTTGACTCCGCGTTGTGGTGGCGCAATCACAAGCCTTTCATTCCGTCACGCCACCACACAGAGGGCCCAAGAAGAGCATGATGGTATTCGCACTAAGGCGAGAGAAAACTAAGCTAAGGAGAAAAGAAGAGAAGAAGGAGAATTCTAGGAAGAGTTCGAGCTTATATCCATCTGCTACACTAAGCTACACGAGATAAGCGAGAGGGTCAGAAGAAAGCACGTAACAACCCAGGCTAAGGCTATCATAAGAGGAACTAAGGGCCGCAAATATAATATTTCTGTTAAAACATTTAATTTCAACCCTCGTATTTATATAAAGCTAAGCTTTATTATTATTATAGAGTAAGGGTTTAATATTACACCGTGACTTATCATCGCCTCTCGACCTACACGTGCCCTCTACATAATTACGCCGCGACGTAAATCAGCTCACGAGCTATTATAATAATATCTACTAAATTGCACCGCGACCTCGCGATACGGAGCAGCTTCTCCAGCGTTATGCTAATCTCCCTTATCTAACTTTAAGAGGATTAGCGTCTCTTTCTAAATTACACTCTAACACTAAGTAAGTAATCCTCTAGTTTATTTCTAGATTAGTAGTTACGTTAAGTAATAACTTAAATTCTTTAGATTATAATTTACTTTTAATTTGTCTTAAGCGATATATTCAGATCCTTAGCGATATACGTTAATATTAGTCTTTAACGCTTTAGTTTACTATATGCCGGGAAAGTGCCGGGAATAAGCCCGGGGAAGCGGAATACTAAATCCACTTAGGTCAGACTCTTACGGAGACAGTGTGTAGCATAGCACGGAAAACAATATACTCGACTCGCAAGCGTGAATTCCGGGGCTCTAAGGCTAAGAAAGATTAGATATAGTATATTTTAATGTGGAGATATATATATATATCAAACTCGATTAAGTTAGTACACGGGAACCGCTTCCTAGGTGTCAACGCCTCGACGGCTTGACTAATGACAAATCAATACTAGTCTAAAAATCACAATAAAGCGGGTTATTTGTTCTGGTATTACACAATCTATGCTCTCAAGAGTAAAAGGAGGACTGAAGATAACATCGCCCTTTATACAGGTCTTACTCTTCGGCAAATTCAATACGCTCTTTCACATCGACTGACTCCTCAAAAGCAACGACGCAGCCGGAAGCTTTTCTCAATACTCTTCAACGCAAAGCTATGGTATCTAAATTTAGCTTGACTAATCAGGCGCGCCGATTCAGTTTTGGCATGGAGCCATTTTCGCTCTTTTGGCCTAAATTCTGGCCATCATCTTTGCATTTGCAACTCTCCTTCTCGAAGACGTCTAATTCTGCTTGCACTCAGAATCTAGCCTCCGCCTCTGATTTTACGAACTACTTCGTTGACGTCTGGGTTTTACTGTAGAGTTAGTGCGTCCGTTTTAGGTTAAAAGTGAACGTTCAGAGTGCACTGTCCCGAGACAGTTGGATTACAGTAACCAGCCATTGAGAGCATTACATGAGAAGAGGCCTGGTTCTGCGTGGTCTGATGATCTGATGAGGAGGATCGATTATGGCTGAAGATAGATGAAAATTTACCTTTTGCAAGAGCGTCTCCTGATGGTCATGACATCATATGATTTCCTCAGCTGTCGTAAGAGTAATTTACGGCATGTGAAAATCAGCAATCTAATTAAAGATATATTGTTAAGCCAGTAATAAAATGCCATGCGGTAGTACAAGCTGTGGGAACAGGCATCAAGTGAGAAATTGCAGTGAAGTGGCTCAAAACGCACATAAGAACTATGTTGCACAAAGACCCTCTCCCTCTGTTACGTTCCTGCAGGGACATCGTACCCTTTTAAGTTATCTAAAATCCAAGCTTGCATTTCAATAACCTTCCAAATATCCCACTTCCTCTATAACTCCCTATCTCCAACGCAACACCCCCTCAAAAACAAAATATGACGACATTATAGTCGTCACCTTTTCCTCCTCCAGCAGCTGCTTCTGATATCTAAGCAAACTGTCAATGGCCTGCGACAACCGATAGAAACTACGTCACTAGCGAACTACGGAGGAATTTCCCCCACTCTCCAGGACGCACGAGACTGGATAAACCAGTGACAACAAGGAGGGTTTACTTACGGAGCGGCTACCAGCCGTGCTTCTGTTCTTGTAAAAGTGGTAAGCATATACGTGCAACGACCTGCAATGTCGCATGTACACAGCACCATATCTCCCGGATCCGAGAATTTTGCTTCCTCCTCCCAACAGCTTGCAAAGACACCTTCGGGCTTGCGAAATGAAAATTTACCCCTTACCACTTTGGAAAAAATTGCTTTGGGGAGGTCGGGTTCGACTTTTAATGCTCTGGCCGGGATGGCAGGAGGGTTTACTTCTGGGATTGTCATTTGTCCGTTGGATGTAATAAAGACAAAGTTGCAAGCTCAAGGAGGTTTCCGGGGACAAGTAGCAAAGGGAAACCATGCTCCTAGGCATGTCGTATATCGTGGCATGCTTGGGACAGCTCGAGTCATATGGCGGGAGGAGGGTCTTCGGGGAATGTACAGAGGAATGGGGCCGTTCATGCTAGGTTACTTGCCTGCGTGGGCAGTCTGGTTTACGGTATATGGCAAGTCGAAGGAATTCTTTGCGCAATGCAATGGTATGAAGATCAGCAGTCATCCCTATCAAAAGCTTCCCCACTGACTTGTTACACAAACAACCCAAACCTGATGAATTTCTGGTCATCCATCGTCGCTGGAGCCGCCTCAACTATGGTCACTAATCCTATATGGGTGATAAAGACTCGTCTGATGTTACAGGTGAGCCGAAAGTCGACTGCTGATGATGCTCGACCCCCTTGGCACTATAAATCTACGTTTGACGCGGCAAGAAAGATATATAGAACTGAGGGGATCCTATCCTTCTACTCCGGGCTCACACCGGCTCTCCTTGGTTTGACTCACGTTGCGGTGCAATTTCCAGCGTATGAATTCCTCAAAACAAAGTTCACGGGTCAGGGAATGGGCGTATCCGCAGAAGGGGGCCACAGTTCGCACTGGGTTGGCATCCTCTCAGCGAGTATACTCAGCAAAATCACGGCGAGCTCCGTTACGTACCCGCACGAAGTCATTCGGACAAGACTTCAGACCCAGCAAAGATCTATGCCTTCGGCTTCTCCCGAATATTCCACTTTCAGAGGCGGATTGGAAGGATCCCAAAATCATGGCGTTTCCAAAATCGTCGCCAAGACGAAGGCAGTAACACCACAATACAAAGGTATCGTAACAACATTCAAGACCATTTTACGGGAAGAGGGTTGGCGAACATTTTACGCCGGGATGGGCACGAGCATGATGCGAGCCGTGCCAGCAGCAACCACTACCATACTCACATACGAGTACATCATGAAGCACATGAACGACGCCAAGTCAGAAGCGACTCGAAAGACAGCTGGTGCGAACCGATGATTGCGTCTTCAAACTTGTTAGTCTGGACATCTCGACCGAAGTGGCGGCCAAACTGGACGTACTCGAAGCAGTTAACACTAGGCCAGTGCTACCCCTACAGTTACAGGGCGAATGAGGACTGCCTTTCACCATCAACAACGAGATCGTGCCAGCACCGACAAACAATATGAAGCAGAGGCTTGCACTTCATAATTCAGTGCCCTAGCCGGCGCCTTCTCCACTTTGCGGCAGCTAGCTCGCACGGTCGATCGCGATGTCATTTCCCGAGCAGCTAGACGGGCGACCGTCCCTCCACGGCAATCAGTATCATCACATTCAAGTCCGCGGAAGCGCCACAGCCTAACTTGGGAACACATATCATTTCGGTCAGTTCCTTGTAGATACGAAAGTAGACTATTATCAGAGAAACTAACAAGCAATAGGCCAAGAGGATCCCCTCATCCTCCTCCCGTTTGGAACGAATGCGTCCTTCAACTCCTACAATCGCCAAAACGAACCTGCCTGCCTCCTTAACACGCGCATCGACCTTCTACAGAGGATATATAACAAGCTGATGGAATAGATGGACAAAATAAGCGATGCATCTTCTGGCTGAACGGCCTGGCTAGGACGGGAAAATTAATAGTCTCTCGCACCGTCGCCCGCAGATATAATAGGCAGAAGCGTCTTAGAGCCAGCTTCTTCTTTTCGAAGGGTGGATCTTGCTCGTCTCTGCCGCTGCTTCCACACTACGCCTGCGTATTTCGCCATTACCGCCTTGCTTAGTTTGCTCCGCCGATCTACTCTTGGTGGACCTCAAGAGTGTCTCCGTCCTGCATGTCGAGCTATTGGAAGTTGGTGTCAGCTTTGCCGTCACCCCGAGTATTGTAGAGGGGGGAAAATATGCTGTGCAGCACTCAGCTGCGGCGCCATGATCGCTGACACAAAAGCGCTGACTCTGTCGGGATTGGAAGAAGAGGAAGGAAGGATGCTACTGTAGGAGGATTGATGGGGCAGGATGATGACAACTAGTAGCGGTACCTTGAAGTACAACCAGACAGGGGTGCACAGCCACAAGTGTCAGGAAATGGACCCCTCTTAAAATAATTAACTAAAAAACTAGCGACACCCAATTCGCCTTCTACTGTACAAAGGTTTAGATTGAGATAACGTATAGTGAAATCTTAGGCAGTATTTCATGGATAGTATTGAGATTCGAAGCTACAACAAAAATCGAGACGTCGAGAGGAAAATGTTGTTTGCGAGGCAAGACAATTCACATGCTAGGCAATTGTGAGTGTCTGATCTCAAGTGGAAGTGATATTAGATACTGTACAATAGGGTGCTACAGTAGAATTACTGTGGGCACACACACCTGCTGTGAAGCAAATGATAGTAGCGCTACCGAGATTATTAGAGCCACGAAGATGTACACTCATATTTTTCGAAGGCGTTCGTTCTTCTTACAATCAAAACTGGAAAGCATGTATTTTCAATCACATCGGCCCATGAGGATCGAATCAGCTGGTTTGTTTCCCCTGTTATAGATTATCGTCTTCTTAATATCTCAATTCTTATTTGCATTTTTTTTTAGTCTTGATTGTAGATGTGTGAGTCTAGCTGATATGTCGATGTTGAAGTCGTCGGTCGCGCCCATCGTAACTCATACCCTTCAAGATGATACTGCCTCTTGGTTTCAATGCGTCACTGTTCAATATTTCTTTGTTCCAGCCAAATCATCGCTCTGGAATCCTTGAGGGCTACTATCACGTCGCTGCATCTTATCGCGGCGAACAGTACTGTAGGTATGGTGAAATCACATGCGCCCGAGTGTCATGAATGAACGCCGATCGTTTGCGCCACAATCATCATGTGGCAAAGCCTCAGGACGCTCGTAAGCCACTCGTATACTCCACCACCAATTACAACCTCATTATCAATTTACCATCCAGAATTCCAGTCAACTACCGGCATTCGAGAAGCCACAAAACTCGGTGAACGCCAAGTGGCGAGCTGAGACGGCAGCCCAGGTCAGACTCACAGACTCCATTTCGAATGCCTCTCCTTCCCAACCACACCACTCATCCCCCTCTTTCTTAACTATTCTGTCATGTTTTCTTGCAGCCTGCTTATTGTCCGACATTTACTCCGGATATTTTGCTTACTCCCCTGCCGTGCGACATCAAAAGCAAAGCAGCTTTCAGCTTCACATTTAGCCCACGCACCTCTTCCAATTCTTGAAGGGTTACGTGATATCAGCCATTTGACACAGGGTACGATTTACTGGAAATGCTGATCCAGATTTAAGAATTTTGGTACTGGGCCGCACTGTGGCAGACGGGTGAGGTACGTTTCTTGCAAGTCTAGATTCCTTTCATTCGCCCCTTCACTGAAGAGAATATCATTGAGGGCATATTGGGGAGAAAAGGAGCGAATGGGCTGTGGCTGGTGCACATGCGGCAATGTGGGAAGTTGGATATTTGCCGGAGCTTGCCGTGGAGGTGATGGCTTCACTCTGGGCGTAAGGTTGTGGATGCTCAGCCGCGCGATTGGTAGGGTGTGCATCGGCGATGGTGATGTGCAGAAGTGGGTGAGTGAGACTAAGCTATTTGCGACCTGGACGAGTATATGAGGGCCATAAAAGCCAACGACCCTACCCCGTTCTGGTCCATACAATTTCAAGCCTTTGCTAGCCCATCTCCGAAAAGGCACCCTGCTATCAGTACTATTCACCAAGCCATCATGTCGTCAAAACCCCAAGTCACTTTCGCCTCCAAGCATCAAATGCTGCCCATCAAAAGAGCAGCCTCAGCACCACAAACAAGCACATTCTCAAAGAGCGATGCCTCCAATCAAAGCATCTTACCAGTTACTCAAGCGTCCCCTATATCCTCAGACGCAAAGTTTCTGCAGTCTTACCATTTCCAAGAGACCCACATGGAAGACAGAACCGAAACTCACATTGACTCAACCCATCCCGACTCGAAAGTAGACGAGGCAGACCTACCTCTCCTCAGTCAAAACTCTCTCCTCTCCCCAAGCTCCGACATCACAGACCTCGCATTAACCACTCCCTCCCCTTCCAAAAGCACGTTCAGTCGTCTCTCTATTGATGAAGAAAAGGTGCCTCCTGCTTCCCTCCTCTCTTCTCTCACATCTTAACGCCCCCCAGTTTTCGCCTCCTGCAACACTCAAACAAACCAAAGCCCTCCACCGACAACGCATCCTCGACATCTCTCAGCGAGCCACCTCCCTCATTTTATCCATCATAATTCTCGTTGTGATGGCCAACGCCTATCGCACCTTCCTAGCAAACAAGAACGTTACCGCCGGCGGACAAGCCATCTATCCTACTTTCATGGCGCTGTGGCCAACATATATGATGATCGCGGCTGGGGCAGTGACGGTGGTGTTAAATGCTTGTGTTGTGTTTTGGAGGGTGAGAGGGCATATTAAGGATGAGAAACGGGAGGAGATGTATAATAAGGCCTGGGATTATTTGTTACATGGTATTAATGTAAGTTTCACAAAATACTTCTTTCCTGTTCGTTTCCCTTACACTATCTCATCATTCGCTCTTTCTCGATCTCCTTGATACGCTCTCTTAAGAATACGCAGGGTGCGGAGGGATTGAAGACCAAATTCTGATATTTATAGTGTGGCATATGGCTTGCTTCCAGCTCCACTTTCCATGCTTCTAAGAATTTGGGAGGAGCAATTGATCCGAATGCGCTTTGGGGGTATACGTGCAGTCCTACCGCGAAGAAATTGAACGAGCAGTTTCCGGAGATTATCAAATTCTATGTGCAATGTCAAGTACAAGTATGTTTCTCTCTTTCCAGTTTGCGGTGCTTGACGAAAAGACTGATGAACATAGACTGTCTCGTTTTGGATGAGTGTTAGTGCTGTGTTGGTTGAAGGATTTGCTGTTTTGACGAAGGTGTTTGTGAGAAAGTGATACAGGAAAGATGCTACGGCTCTACCTGATCGGATTCTGAATAATCGACTTACTAAGTAATATAACAATAATATGTTCCTTGTTTGTTTGTACTTTTTGAGTTGGTCTGAGGTCAGAGAAGATGTCATATGACCTCACTCCTAGCAGACCTCGCAATTTCTTGCCTCACTTATGTGTGTTTCGAAGACTTCACCAAAGACACAAACTTTATGGAGAAGATTTTGAAAGTGAAATAGACTCAAGCAATCCAACAACCAAGAGCTCTACAAAATCATTGAGGGGACAGCCTGTAAAGATTGCACCGGGGAAGGCAAAGGAAAAATGAACAATTATATCCCCAACGGGGCCTCTCTATATTTTATGTACCGTCTTGTCTTTCATGAAGCTCTTCACCTAGCGTTTACGGTGGAGAAATTTACTGAGTATCGGCTTCCACAACCGGGCACGCTTCCTGCTGTCGCCCGTTCCGGAACCGGAATTCAGCCTAGCTGAACCATACTGGCCTGTGCCATATCTAATGGCTGTATATATCTCGAAGATCAAAAATCTATAATCCTGTTTAACAATATCTTTAACTAATGTCTATTGTGATTGAAATGTGTAGGAAAGAATACCCGGAGGATACAGTAATTCCTGATGCCGAGTACCCCAAAAATCAACACCTCCCAAACCCTCGGGATGACGAAATGCCAATACTCTCGCACGAATGACACCGTTCGAATGACCAGTAATGATGAAGATGATCTGAGGTAATTGACACGGGTTTGGTAGCAGAATGACAAAACTTCTATCGTGAAGTCACGTTGATATTTGTCATATCCTGCAGCAGGACATTTCCAGTGTGGAAGCAGCTCCGATGTTCTTCATGGCCGCGTGTCCGCAATAGTGTCAAAGGGTTATGTTCAATGACGCTTGTCCTCCTGCCCTTCCCTTCTCGGCCACGAATACCAACGAGGGGAGAAGTCTCGGCATATTTATTGGACATAATCCATTTGATTACTCAGTGATCACTCCTCCGTCCCCTTATTCTTTCCTTTCTTCCTCCAACCACATAACCCATAAGCTTACAAGATGCCTCTTATCCTTGGGGATATATTGTAAGACAAGTCGGCTCCTTTCTCGCTTTTGCCTTGACTAACTTTTCCACAGTCCAAAGGCTTGCGGTTGGCTACCCAAACCACATGATTATCTCGTGCAATTAATGTTCACAGTCTTCTCCGTTCTGGTCCTGCTAGAGTCTATCTACGAGGACCGTCTCTGGCAGGGCAAAGTAACGACTTCAACAACAGCCCTGTTGATATCACCCGGTTACAAATCGCTTTTCCGCGCTATTTTCCGCAGTATCGAGAACTGTGATAAGACTAAGGACATTCCTGAGCCTAAACAATACCTCACAGCGCCTCATCTACCCACCTTGATCCTATCGAAAAAATAAATAAACTCAGCCGTTCTCACTATGATTTTTGAATGCTAACCCTAAATCTAGAACATCATCCTCTCTACCCTCAAGACAATCTATCGAACCGCCTTCAACAAACAGCGTGCTCGAGTGGCCTAGTACATCTCGAATGTCAAGGCTTTTGCATCTTCTGCTGCCGCTGTTTAACGCGAGAAACTCTTGGCTCAGGGTGAGAATAACCAGAATGAACCGGCTACGACTATTTTCTTGGGCATTATGCTTCTCGACAAGGCTATTCGATTCGGGCTTTGTATCTTCTGGCACTCGAGACATAAGTAACGTCACATACCTCTTGAAAGCCCCTCGAGCAGATCTCTTAGTCCGACTGGCAAGATGGGTACCCACCCTTGCACCCATTTTTGATCCAGGCGGGTTTTTGTTCGTGACCTCATCTCGGTTCCGAATAGTATAAGGAACAAAAGTCTCCTTTCTCTAGCACATACGGCCACTTTAATCAAATGACTCAAATCCAACTAGCCTCTTCGGCAGTTATGGACAAGAAGTTTTCCATATGCCAGGAGGAGGCGGCACTGGCGGTTTTTTAATTTTTTTTTTTTTTTTTTTGATTTGAAGGAGGCCCTGTGTATTCCCAACGGACATTGCGGTTTATGTGGATTTCGATACCCGACTTCATAGCTCCAAGAGAACATCACCTGTGTGCTGACGGGTAAATATACTAGACACTTTGCCTGGGTCTTTGATGATGTAGGGGAGAGGTCTGAGCAATTGAAGAGACGAGGATCAATTCTCTGTTTATTAATCTAGCAACTGAAAGCAAGAGAACCCAATCAACGAAAAGATTTGCGATATATCTGCTTCTTCAACCCTTCGCAACGAGTACTCATGACATCTTGAAGTTTCCCAATGAACCAAAGAGACTGTTCAGCCCGTTTCAACTGATCTTCCATGTATGCATCGAAAGTGAGCGTCTTCTTGTTCTTTTGTGCGGTACCACTCCTCTGAATATGGGAAACAAGCAGTTCCGCGATGATCAGTGACTCGTTACTAGATAGCTGGGTGCTTTTGCAAGGTGTCAATATCTCTTCGAAGTCAGGTTTGTTGGTGTTATCGAGGTTAGGCTCCTGGTAAGCTTTCTTGGAGGTCTCCAGACTCTCTTTGCCGGGGACCTCGTCAACTGCGTCGTCTGTGTCGTCCGTGCCGTTTGAATCAACAACAACCTGATCTTAAGAAATGTGAGAATGCTATGAGCCCAAGCACACCAAGTATTCAGAAAAGCTTGCCCTCAATGGTTGAGTCTGAAGCGAGACAAGGTTTCGAAGACACTGCGAGGGATCGCAGATATTTTCAGGTTCATATCTTGGGGATGCCAAGATGCAATGTTACCCAGACCTTCGGAATGATGTTCTAGCTTGATGGGAGGACTAGGAGTCAGGTGGCAGTGCTTGGATTCGTATATGACCTGGCCATCATGATCAAAACGTCTGGTGCGGCTGCTTGGGACTCAAAAGTTGGGATCTGATTGGACAGTTCTAACATTGAAACCAATGCATGACCGGGAGATGGTGCGGCGCCAATCCATCCTCCACAACCTCGTTGTCGAATCCATGCGTTGTTCACTCACATTCAATTTCGGCGCCAGAGGTTTTCCATCTCTGTTGTCTGCTGCAAAGAACGCCGTGACCACAGCGATTGTGATGTTAGCAGTGACGATGGCGTCGAGCGGGGCCTGATACGGCTCCAAACACAATATACTACATGATGCGACGAGGCGTACCTCAGGGCCGTCAGGTAGTGTCTTTGTCATATCAACCTTCCATTTATTAAAACAATAACACATTCCATTGTTCTAGTGCAATTTCTTCCAAATTGATTTTTGTTTTCAATCGACCACCAATATTATATCGCTTGCCTGCCACCTTGAGAGTTCTATCCCTTCTCCTCACCACTTACTGATCACTCCGCCAGCTCCTCTTTCCCTCACAAGCGTCCTGGTTTGGCTGGAATGTCACCCGCCGGACGCCCCGGGGTGACGGGTATGCCTCAAAGCTTTTAACGTATCTTTTCTTGTCCTTGTTCGTCTCGGGCTTATTTGACAATCTCTAGATCCAAATGCCTTTTTCCCTAAAAAGCTGCTCCACAACCTCCCAGTCTCGGTCCCAGTCCTTCTGGTATACACTTGATTCTCGAGGCGCGGTATTGATTAGCGTGGCAAGAATAACAGCCGCGATCCCAACGAACAACATCCCCTCGCTGACCTAACTTATGTGTCCATCTACGACCAATCTTCGCCAAAGTTGACAAATACAAAGAGCGGAAACCGCATTTGAAAGAAGAATTTTAGGTTCCTATCTTACAGATGATATACAGGTGCTGCTATCTACACGCCGACGGCGTACAAATCTAAGAGGAGGGCGATAATACACCTGTCGTCTTAGTTTCTGTTTCGAGCTAAAGTTCTGATTGTCTATCTATCTACAAATAGTCCAGTCATCTTCCTAGACGGTAGCCGTGATGCATAACCCTTGGAGCTATATGTAGTATATCGGCCATGCTTGCAAATGATCAGAGCTATATCGATACCATCGAATTCTCTTAATTCATAGGCTTTTTTAATCAAGGTTTCCTTCCTCCTGTTTATCCCCTCATTCTTTCTCTTTCTTCTTTTCCTTTTTTCATTTCGTTTGAAGTTTACACTATCCATTAATGTCAAAAGTGATCTGCTCAGGGTTAGTTTTGATGTACTTCGAGCATTAAGCCTGAGGTATAGAGGAAGAGTTGTTCTGAGCCGTGTCTTGTCGAAGACCCTCTAAACTGATTCTTAAGAACAAAGGTATGAAGGCTTCGTGCGTGCCGCAGGCCAGCACTCTTGTCGTCTATATAAAAACAAAGCATAAGCGAGGCGGAAAAGGGGTCATGTTACGTGAACATGGCCAGCCTTGTACAGTCCCCTCCAACTGCTAATGCATAAACCCCTGTTTATCACCAAAACTCCTACTTTTCAGGGCTTAAATTTTTCAGATCTACGATGTTTGAAATTAAAAAGAAGTAAGTATGACTTTTAATAAGTATACTAAGATCAATTTCTCTAAGACATTTTTTTCTAATAGTCCCCGGATCTTTAATAATAAAGAAAATAAAAAGGGGGAAATAGGTTTCGCTTAAATATTACTAGCAAAACGACATTTTTTTAACCTAAGGCTCCTACTACCCATCTTATTTTATAAGCACAACAGTATATTTCTATTAAAATAAGCCAATGTTTACGTATTGCTATAACGAGGCAATGCCTAAAGCGTGGATTTAATAGAGTGTGATTGAAGTCGATAACTTTTGAAGTGTTCACCCCGACTTTTGGTGGTAAACAGGGGTTTATGCATTAGCAGTTGACTAGTACTGTAATCAACTCGAAGGATAAAGGCATTGACTGGTTATTCTAAGATCTTGCAGAATCTTGAATTTCTCCTCCCATGACGCAAAAGAAGAAGAAGAAAACTCTAACCCCCCTTCCCTCGACCTTCCCCTCTTCAAACGTTCCTTAGCTTTGTAACGAATCTGAGCAGCCATTTTCTAGTTGGATTGAATATTAGAAGCAAAGAACGTTAGCCTCAGGGATGCTTTATACAATACAATTGTAGCACGGCCTCTTCTGCGATACATAATACAACGCGTCCCGATTCTCCCAAGCTACTTGATGTACTAGTCTTTGTAAGAACATTTGCAAAACTCAAAGAGAATTAGATGGCAGGTAAGCATAACTGGCGTTTCGACCATACAGTAGTATGTCATGAAAAGGAGGGTAATTGTTATTGATGAACTAGTAGTCTAACATTGGAGATGGACCTAGAGATGGGGTTGAGGTGAATGCTGCGTCTACATATTACTCCGGTTAACTTCCAAACACTTCGCGTGCATACCCTGCCAACTGCACCAGTGTTTTGCAGATCGATCCTCATCAGGATTCTGTTTGTGTTCTTCAATGACAAGTACTTTGGACCAGTCGTGCTCGCCGTCTAGTAAGGCATCGTCCGTCTGCGGGGGTTAGGAAAACGTCAAGCTTGCAGTCAGCCTCCGGCGTTCGTAGAAGCCTCTGACATCGTAGTATACGCGCCCGGTAAGTTCCTCGAGTATTCGCTGATTAACTTCGTCTTCTGTTTGTTCAATCCCCCTCTGACAAACCGAGCTGGATCGTAGTGGCGTGTAAAGACGGCTTTCTCGAAGGCAGCTGGTGTCGTTAATTGTTTTAGGCTGGTGAGTGCGATCAGGTCGAACACGGCACGCCATATCTTCACCTTGGGATTTTAGTGTCTAAGCAAGATTATTCATACTGGTCAGTGTGTCTGGATGCTCCTGTCCTAGTACCTCCATCATCTCCATTTTGAAACAGGGAGTAATGTATAGGTGCAGGGTGTAGTGGTAAGACTGGATTAAAGGCTGTAATAGCATAGGGTGACGCCTAAATATATATATATATATAGGTATACTAGGTGTCCGGAACTAGCAGAGATCACCGTATTTCAACATCCATGACTTGTACTTCTAATTCTTCGGCTTCCTTCCACCGTCCTTACTTCTAAAATATCGCCGCTAAGTTGCTTATACTATTTAGAGTATTTTTAGATACTCCTGCTTTAATACCCCCTTTCTCGTCTTTATTATTTGTAAATCCAGCTCTTTAGCTTCTTTTTATTATCTTTAACTACAGTAAGTTATCGCAAGATTTCTTATATAGGTTAGCGTAGAAGAATACTCCTCCCTTAGCACCTTCTTTATCGTTTTCATTACTTGCCTAAATAGGTCTTGGGCTTTTTTCTAGCGTTTTTATTCCCGGTATATTAAAGCTAAGTTATTTATATTAATTATCGTAAACGAATACTTTTCCTTTAATACTCTTTTTATTATTTTTACTACTTATATGAATAACCCTTTTACTTTCTTTTAGAGTCACTAATTCTGGTATATTACAGCTAAGTTATTTATATTAATTAGTATAAAAGAATATTCTTGCTTTAATACCTGTTTTCTCGTTTTTATTAATTATATAAATAAGTCTTTAGCCTTCTTCTAGTGTCCTTAATCCCTGTATATCGAAGCTAAGTTAGCTATGCTAATTAGCGTTCTTAAATCCTCTTGCCCAAATACCTTCTTTCTTACTTCTTTTACTCTTATAATCAAATCTTTAGTTTCCTTTTAGTATCCTTAGTCCTAGTATAACGAAGTTAAGTTATTTATACTAATTAGCGTAAAAGAATACTCTTGCCTTGGCACCTTTTTTTATCGTTTTTACTACTTATATAAATAACTCTTCGGCCTCCTTCTATCGCCCTTCGCCGTCGTATAAATTGCCGATAATATCCCATACGAACGTCTTCTTTTTATTATCAAACTAAATATCACCTAGGTAAGACCGGCTAACACTCGGTATATGCGCAATCATATGTCGTCGAAATTGCGGCCTAGCTGCTTCCCGGTTCATTTAACAAGATGCCCCTAAGGCAAACATTAAATGCCAAAATTTCCACGACTAATTCTTCTAATAGTTTATAGCTCGCCACTGAACCAGACTGTGTATAACTACCCCGCGCTAGTCTCCATTCTCCCGCTGTAGTAAACTATAACAAATAAGTGGCTTCAGTGCGGATTAATAGTAGAAGTTGTCCCAGTCGTGTCCATCTAGCGCAATAAACTTCCTCAGCTAATTAGGGAGCTCATGATCTTCCTGGCACAAGTTTTTATCAACCGTAGGAAAACCAAAACTCGCTAACCGGAATATCTCGTCTTGAATGTGCCTGTTTTTAAAGTTTTACGAGAAAGGCTAACAGCAGACCTATGTGAGAATAGGCGGGCCAATCGGAAGAGAGGAAGCACAGTGGTCGAACACGTGATTAAAGACAAAGTAAATTGCTTGCTTGAGAGAAGAGCTATAAGGGCTCTTTAGTAGTTATATACATAATATTAGCTTCTCTAGAAGCTTTGACTACGTAATTGAATACAAGAGTAATTTCCGAGCCGCGTAAGCAGTGGAGATTACTTCGGCTATTTTAGCGTAGAATCGGCACGAGTTACCGAAGTTAAATCTAATAGTAATCACGTGTGACAGCGGCGTCACTATTAATATACGATATATAAAGATAATAAGAGTTCTTTATAATTTATAACTAAGTAAGAAAGAAGGTAAAGAGAGAAGAGCTCTATATATAAAGGGGAAGCGCTATAGGGCCAATTAATCTCGGTAATGCTCGGTTAGCTAGTGTACCGGAAATGAGGCTCTAGGAGCTCTTAACCGTTACAAAACCTAATCTTAAGAGCTTATAATAACTTAGTATTATATTAATAACTTTTTTTGTAATATTTAACTCTAAAGACTTAGTATAAGAAGAAGCTTACGCTACACTTATAAAGGCTGCAACCGAAAAACGCCGGAAATACAAAGACTTAAGAGCCATTTTCCATCCCTTAATCTTTTGTCGTGCAAGAGCACGCCTAGAGGCTCCACAGAGGCAAATTTAACGTATTGTTGAGGTATGCGTAATACTATAATTAATCGTTGTATTTCTCTACTCTCTGTGGAGCTTTTTTTGAGCTCCCTACTGAATATCTGTCGGTCGCGCTTTGGCCAGGTCTCCTTTGATAGGGCTCGCTTAACTGGCCTACCAGAGCCTGCACGACATCTTTTTAGCTAGGGGCCTAATAGAGAAGGATATAGCGAAGGATTATAAGGCGTTACAGGGCCTCTTAGGGGACAGTAGCGCTAAATAGCTTCACAACTATATCGCTTTAATCCTGACTTAGGCTAGAGGTATAGCCGCGACCTCAATTTATAGCGTAAGCTACCCTGCGACCCACACCTAGCCTACCCTGAGGTTTACACTTAGCCTACTCTAAGGCTCACATTCCACTTACCCTGAGACTACTTTTCTACCTGTAATACACATTATATTTGTACCTATACGAGAGATAAAGAGAGAGAAAAACACCTGTAGCGTGTTAGCGTTATTAGAAACAATATAACCCAAACCTCAAACCCTAAGTTTTTTGCTTACGGACCCTTTATAAATCTTTAGCGGTCCGCTCTCTTTTGCCTTATCCGTAACTACTTATAACTATCTATAATCTCTTATTCTTCAAGCCCACGCCAGCGAGCGACAGCGAGCTATTCAAAACTCGTTAATTGACGTACAAAAAGCGGACCCGCTGTCTGCAGACTGCGTATTTGGTTATATAACCTCTTTACCCCAACGCTACGTGATTTTGCACAACATTAATTAAATAAGAGCTTTAATTATATTTCTTTTAAAGGAATCGCAATTGCAGTTTACTTTGAGCCAGCGATATAGTTTAGTACGCAGAGGAAACGATGAGCTAGCGGCCGCTAGCGCGCGGTGGGATTTTGGGCATCTAAAGGGTTAATATGCCGCATCCTTTTGCTCTTGGATCCGCACCACTTCCAAACATTCATTTAGTGCCCACGACATATTTGTTAACGGGGACAGAAACATTACGCTTTCTATTTTAAAGATATTCTACCTGCGAATACAGATTCTCTCTGTTTACTATAGCTCAGCGATTTTTCATCACATGCCGCTCGAACCACGATTTTATATCTATTAGACAACTAGTCTGTTGGTCCCAAATTGGGCGAGCTTACGATCACAAGGTAGGCTTTCTTCTATGGGTTGGGGTTAGGGTTAGAAACGTCAGATTTTCGCTCCCTCAGGGTCTCGGTAATTATTTAATATGGCATCTTTGGTCTATTTCTTGAATCAATCCGCTATCAGGTCTATATCAACGTCTCAAAACAGACTATGCTTGGGAATAACGCGGACCACCAGTATCGTGAAGGTGGATTAGATTGACCGTATTTCACATGCATCTGGATGGAGCGTTCACGTCCATTTTAATTCGTGGACGGGAGCTGCTCGACAGAAGGGCAATTCCGGATAAGACGGTATGCAATGAAAGTCAGAGGATACTCATCGGGCGATGGTGGTTTCAAATCGTATGTCGGTGGCAAGGATCCAGGGGCATTATCGACTCCTCGGACCAACTACTACAAATCCGGTTAATACAGCTTCTTTATTGTGACCCCTAAGATGCGTTCTATTGTACATCTTCTCTCCTGGATGCCTCCTATGGTTAGTACTTTGTCCGACACAGTACGTCGTGGCAAGGAACTTATCGGAAAGGTCGAGCCGGGAACGTTCAGTGGCTGCGAGGTTCGAAATACCGATGGCTCGATCTCTTGCCAAGTTTTCTTAAATCTCTTTAGCGTTATGCCAGAGTAGTATGGCACCTAGATTGCTTCTCTTCATAAGGGAGGCCAGTGCAATCAATAGTTTTCTCGTTCTTGGCAACACGGCAACTAACTGCCGTTCGTTTTTAAAATTTAAAACTAACTACGGCTCGTTTTTAATAAGTAAAACTGTAGTTCGTTTTCATACAATTTTCAAAAACGGCGCCAGTATTAAATAGTTTTTGTATTTGATAAATAGCAAATTCGAAGGTTTTTAAGGGTTTTTATCTTAGGATATTAAGCAAATTCGAATATCTTACACTTTTTGAACCCTAATTTTTATGAAGTATAATTTTATAGTTAATTTTATATAATATGACTTAAAATTTATTTATTTAAAGATTATTTTGGATATTGTTATCGATTTTCCTTGATTTTTGTTTTATATTTAGTTGCTTAGTACGTTCTTGGCAACGACGTTGTTTTGTTCCTTTTAGGCCTCTCAAAACGAACTATAGTTAAGTTTAATAAGCTAAAACTACGGTTAGTCCAAGCCTCTTAAAACGGGGTCGTTTGAATAGTCGTAAACTATTGACTACATTGAGTGAGACTGTAATTGGATGTTGGCAAACAGTTACACCTGTGTTGCCGTCTTATGAGGCTTAGGCTGTGTGCGCTTGGCTTTCAGTTGGTAGGGTAATTATTAACGCACGCCAGCCCTAAAGTCAGTCTCTCCTGATGACAGAGCTGTGAAGCTGCCGGGGAACGTGAAGTCGCGATATGTAAGAGTTTGAGCTGTCGCCTTACGCCACACTATGGAGAACTAATCATCCGTTGGTGGGATGAGATATTTGGGGCGTGGCATGATGCAGAGCATCGGAGCAATGGGTAGAATGAGACTTCAATAGCTCCGAACATCTTCGAGACATGTGAAGAGCAACGAGGTTACACAATAACAAGTAAGCCATGGTCTCCACGCCATCAAGGACAAGCAGTGAGAAACGAGCTAAGGATGTTGGTGCCAAGGAGTGTGATGACGGAAACAGTAAACACATGCTAGCCAGGAAGCACATGCTCGGAAGCCGATTGCAGTCAG
Source organism: Leptodontidium sp. 2 PMI_412 (assembly GCA_021432625.1). NCBI lineage: Eukaryota > Fungi > Ascomycota > Leotiomycetes > Helotiales > Leptodontidiaceae > Leptodontidium > Leptodontidium sp. 2 PMI_412. The sequence goes on along the minus strand of MU270389.1, from coordinate 142,251 downwards.
CGTTGTATTTTGCTCCGCTGTGAGAGCTGAGACGGCGAGAATGAGAGTGTCGGATTTGGAATGCTGACGTTTGCACATCAGGGTCGAGGAGTGTAACGCCACCAGCTGAAGCCAACCAGAGGATGGATAGCTGAAGGTGTTGTAAGACAACAGTCTCAGCCACCAAATTGTTTTTCGAGCGAGAAGGAGTGTATAAGACAAGGCAGCCCCCTCGAAATGTGCAAGATGCGTGCACCCAAAGTGTTGAACGCACTACCTTCAAAATGGCGACCATCAACGAAGTAACAGGAGCTCAGTTCCCCAAAGGTTCAGATGCCTACGCCAGTCGCAAATACCAATACGCAACATCAAGCCACGAGGCTGAGCACCGCATGGATCCAGCCTTGATCATCTACCCCTCTAGCAAAGAGGATATAGCCGCGACGATCAAGTATGCCAAAGCTTCCAAGATTGCAATCGCAATCCGGACTGGCGGGCATCAGTACAGTGGTGCATCATCAACAGCTGGACCGAACATTCAGCTAGATCTAAGGAAGACGTTTCGAGGTCCTGATGACAGACTCCTGTTTGTGGCAGATGGGCAGACGTATGTGCGGACGAGTGTCAGTTGGGGTTTGGAGGACTTTAACAAGTACCTTGGAGATCGCAGGTTGTTTGTTCCTCATGGACAGTGCGTGAATGTGCACCTCGGTGGCCATGTTCAGACTGGTGGATGGGGACAGTTGGGTCGTAGTTTTGGGTTGTTTGGAGACCATGTTGTGTCTGTCGAGATTGTAGACCATCAGGGGAGCATCAAGGAAGTCACACCGGCCAGCGACAAGGAGCTGTTCTGGGCCATTCTCGGCGGCAGCCCTGGAAACCTGGGAGTCCTCACGCATTTCACTATCAAAGTTCATCGTGACCAAGACTACCAAGGTTCTCTTGGCTTGAAATCTCTCTTCTGGTACGACCCCAAAACTCTGAAGCGACTTCTTGACATCTTAGTCGAGATGTCAGACAATGAGGATTTCCCGGGAAACTACGACTACTGCGTCAGCGTATTGAGCTCCGCCAATAAACTTCTCGATTGGTTCCCCGAGATCGATGGCCAAATGCGCAGAGAACATCCAGAGCTGTATGGGGACGATGATGTCCCGTTCTGGCCGAGATCAATTGTTGTGTACACGCAGTGGGTGCCACTTGCAAAAGGTGATACGCCTGATATGAGCCGGTTCGACCGTATCAGGAAGGGATCTGTTTTCAACCTGCCAGTTGAAAAGAAGCCGATGTCTGAGTTGACCACACAGTGGCTGTTTCAAAACGTTCGAGAGTTCGACAAGCCGTACGTCAAGAGCACTCAAGTCACGAACTCGAAGACTCTTGGCGCGGATGGATGGGCGGCTTGGGTCACCGACCGCATCGATGCCATCGTGAAGCCTGAGAAGAATCGATGTTGGCTATCTTGCCAATTCCAGTGTTTCGGTGGGAAGAACTCGAAGTTCGTGCAGAATGGTGAGAACGGAACGTCGTATAGCTGGCGAGATACAACTGTGTGTGCGACCATGGACTGCTTTCACGATCCAGAATTTAAGCAGAGGGCAGAAGACTGGCAACTAGGCAATCATCAAGGCGCCGTTGGACCAAATGGCAAGTTCAGTCAAGACGACCGTCGTTTGCTCTGGGGTTCGTGGGGGAACTTCGATCTAGATGCTGTTTGGAGTTGCTATTATGAGGATCGGGAGAAGTATGATAGGCTGCGGAAGGTGAGGACGTTGGCTGATCCGGATGGTGTTTTTACTCCCAACACATTTTCAGTGAAGAGGGAGTGAGAGAAGGGAGGGCTGGCAAGCCTTGAACTTACCTAGTCTGTTACCGTGAATAGTTTTGGAATTTCCATATGTGCTCACCTTAACAGTATTCATCTGAGCATTACACGGTAACGCTTTTACTGATTAACTGTGACAAGGGAACTTCCATTTAATTATATAAGTATTACACGGTAACGCTTTTGTTACTTAGCCGTATCGATAACGGTAGCACGAGCCGCACCTTATTAAAACCATCGCTGCATTGAATCATAGTAGTAGTCGTAAATATTAAAAAGGTTATTTATAATATTAAATAAAAAAATAAAAATTAATTAATTACTATTATGTGGTATAGAAGTGGAGTAGAGCCTTGCGATCAACGTAAGTTTAATTGAAGTGATTAATTGTTGTCTAGAATACATAAGGTAATCAGGGGAACACGTTGTTCCCCTGAAAGCGGTATACGCTAGTAGAATCCAAAACTAATATAGCGTATAACTAACTAAGCATTAGCTCGTGACTGTATAATACACCCCCTAGTTAAGTAATAATAATAAGCTCTAGTATTGTAATTAGCTGCGCTAAGCGAGAATAATATTAAAAGCAAATTATTAGGCTATTAATCATACTTGTACCACTAAGTTAGGCAAATAATAGTTTAATTTAAAGTAGCGTATTCCCCACTTAATTGTTAATCCTACAACTACTTTATACTATATAAATCAATCTTTTTCGATCTACTAATTAACTGACTAACTAATTAATTAATTAATCGATTAACTAATACTATAAGTATCTTAAAGCGATTTGTTGCCGCCGTTAAGGATAATCGTTTGTCCGCCGTTGTTGTAAGTTGTTAAATTAGATTAAGTTAATCGTCGATTTTGAGGCTGTTTATTGAAAAGAAGTGATACTTGGTGTGAATGATGCTTCCATTGTAGAGGGGATTTCTAGGTCTATATAACTACTCTAGCTTATCACGTGTGTATTCGCTTAGACAGCCTAATTAGGCAAATGCAAGCTCGAACGAGTCTATACTAAATACAGTTACTTCCGGTAGTTTGAAACGTAAGCCCAGAGCTTCGTACAGCCACTGTTTTAGCCTAGGAAAGCCGTGTATCAGAAGCCTTGGATTCCATGGCTGTAACCTGTGGAAGTTAGAGCTCTGTATTAGACGTATGTGGCTTGTTTAAGCGAGGTAGTCAAGTTATAATCTTATATATACGGGCGTAGGTATTTTAGGAGTAAGTGCTTAGTTATTATATTCTATGTGCTATAGTATTTAAGCTACTTATATGGTGTTAATCCGGGGATTTTTATAATAATGAACTTATAAGTATAGATTTTAGTTAAAGATTAAAGGAAGTGCTTTTAAAGTTAATACTGAAGCAATCGATTAGCTTCAACATATCGTTTATTTTTAATACGTTTTAGCTTTAGTATAATCTTATATTTGTTTACTTAACCACAAGGTCGATTAAGCTTATAAATCGAGTTATTACTATAACAGGAGTAATATCTAAGATATTAGAAGCTATTAAATATATCCCTATTACACAAGTTGATATTGTAAAAGCTAACAAATTACCTTAATAATATTTAGATATATGACTATAAATATCGTTAGCTTAATAAGACTTTAAATATATTAAATTTAGCTGCGATTACTTTCCTAGTCTTTAGTTATAAGATATATATTATAAGCTGCTTTAGAAATAAAACTACATCTTAGGATCTTATAAATCACGAGTTATAGGTTTCTTAACTTAATCTTAGGTATTACTTATAATAAGCGTCGGGTGAGTTCTGGAGAAGTATAAAATAAGCTTGCTTTATAAGGTAATTCATTTATATACTACAAATAATTAAGAATGCGAAGTTAACTCTTAATATCTAATAGATTTCTCTTAGTAGAATTAAGGAGTATACTTTATATTATACGTTAATATCTCTTAGTATTTTACGAACGATATAGTAAGTGATTAACAATTTAGTTTAAGTATTTCCGTAATTAAAATAGTTATTAAGTGTCGACTTTAACTTATTATATATAATAAGAACTTTATTAAAATAGTAGACCGGGATATTATAGTATTAGTAACTAGCTATAGATTAAAACTCTTATAAGATTATTAGCGCATTGCTTACTTACTTATAAATTTAATTAAAATAATTAGATAAGCTTTATTTAATTACCTGCAATTTTAAGATAATAATGCCTTCTATAAAGAGTATATTATTTACGCTTTATACGTTTTCTAAGTTTATAATATTAATATTAAATATAATTTAGGGAGCTTTAATTTTCACTTAAATGTATTTTAGGTTCTGCTTATGCGAAGTGTAAGCGAAAGTTTCGAGAGAATTGGCATAGGAAGGCTTTTTAGTAAGAATATTAAGAAAGGGTTTAGTTAAGTAATTAAGCAGTTAGTTAAATTTATATAAAAGTTACGTATAAGAAAACTTTCTTTTTAATAAGCTCTAGCCGAAGGAAGTTATTATTATCTCCTCTCGTAATAACGTTATTATACTAGTTTATATTTATTGAATGGGAAAGTCGAAAAGGAAAATAAACTAATTCAATATACTCGAAAGGCGAGGGATTATCTAAATACGTATCAAAAACTTAACACATGTAGTGTCCAGAATATCCCATCAACCGCCATATACGACTTTTAGCGTTCAGGGGTTGTAGGGGTGTGTTACCCCTTGTAACGGGGTTATTGACACTCTTAATTAATATCTTAGATATGCAATAACACACTTAAATAACAAGAAATTAACTACATTTAAGATGGCTGAAGATATGCAACCTAATCCCTTTCTTAGTAGAATATTCCGTCTTAAGGCAAAACCGATTAAGGAGAGTTCCGGACTATTTATCTCTTTTTACTGCCTTGATTTTCAGCCTTAGATAAGCCTACTTTTATATATTACTTCTAATAATCCCTTTACTATCTTCTCTCTCTTCTTTACAAACGATATTCTTTAGTAAATCGTTGAAAACACTAATCTAAAAGTCAAAGAACTAAATGATCCTAAACTTTTCTTTCGTGCTAACAGCTAGTACCCTACTACGCTTCTGGAGATTAAGGTTTACCTTAGAATTCTTATATATATAGGGCTACATATAAAGAACTAAATTGAGGACTATTAGACTATAGAAGAAGACGGCCCACAGTATGCCGTTCGTAAATATATATCACAGAATCGCTTTGAGATTTTATACCAGAGATTTAGTCTTTATGCCCCTCTATCCCCAAGCACTAAACTACGGTTATTTTAGAGGGTAAAACCACTTAATTCCCACGTTTAAAGAGTATCTCTTAAGCTCTAGACCCCTGGCCGAAACCTTGCTGTGGACGAGTGTATGTAACGCTTTACAGGACGAGCATTTGAGACGACTACTGTGCCTTCAAAGCCTGTACCGACAGGTTACAAAGTGTGGGCTGTAGCTCAATTAGGTTACTTTTACACTAGACCTGGTATTCTAAAGGTGCTAACAGACCAGAGGGCGTGCGAGCTCCTGCGACACTTGGTGGACCAAAGACGAATAGGGTGCCGGCCTTAACGGAAATCGTATTTAGGCTGTAGTAAGAGCTGGGGCCATTAGATGCGGCCCACTTAAGCGAGAACGCGTTTACCCCTGATTTTTGACACGTACTTTTGTAAATTAAATAACAAACTAACCACGTACTTAATTCTCTTTAAAATTAATATAAACGACGATTATATATTCAGCTCACCTTTATAGAAGGAGAATAGCGAATAGCTAACTCCTGTGCGCAAGGTTATGCGCAGTTTATAACGCGACGGTTTCTCTTAACGCGAGATTATTAAAAAGATTACCCTCTTTAACAAACGATTCGGCGTATTCTCTACTAAGAAAAAAGCAAATAATACTATAAAAAGAAGCTCCCTCGACTTCACCTCATGACCTAAAGAGAGATTAGATAGTGTATTCGTTATATCTCTAGAGATTAGTCGACGCGTCGCCTTACCTTTAATTAGGTCAAGGCTCAACTTAGTATTAAAGTATCTACGAGAACTATACGACGAGAATTGCGCCGCGTAGGCTACTGACGCTATATCGCGTGCCCTCGACTGTATATATTAAGGAAACAAGCTAAGAAGAGATTAGGATTTACTTTAGAGTATTAGTAGTAGGGTATAATAGACTACGCCGCCTTTAGACAAGACGGCAGAGTTAGAGGAGATTGGCGGAAGGTGATATAATTAGATGAGGCTACATTTGAGACAGGAAAGACTAGGAAGATATAAGTTACGCGTCGAGTCGACGAAAAACGACGTACTAACTATATATGATTAGTATATAAGTCCGGGAGAGTATCAGTGATAATTTAGGGAGCACTTAGCTAGGATTACAAGTCAGAATTAGTGTTTATAGAGAAGTTACTTAGTCGCCGCGGTATTTGTTTTAAGGCCTATTTATAGTAAGTCCTCTAACCTGTCGTTTTCCCGTTATTCGATCGATTAAGGCCAGAGTATATATATATAGAAGACAGGGCGAAGGTCCACGCGGGGTATACTCGACTTCTAAGGCTATAACATAGTATTCGTGGCTTTAATTGGCCTCCTTCTTCGCCTAATTTAAACCTAATTAAGAAGGTATAGCGCTAAATAAAAGAAATATTAAAGAAATTGCCTTACGTACTAAAAAGTATTATAGATTTGTGGAGGGAGCTTCAGAAGCTTTAGGACTAAGTAGATCCACGTGACTTCCGGTATTATACGGAGCAATTGACTTACAAAATTGAAGATGTAATTACAGTCCGTGGATTAGCTACGATTTATTAATTTATAATTGGGTTTTAGTTAAATTCTAATATATAATTACTTTATAATTAGATTTACAAGTATAAGTCTCGTTTTCTTGGGGTTCGCTTAAGTGGGCCGCATCTAATGGCCTCAGCTCTTACCACATCTGTTATGTCGTCTCCCTCCGGCTAATTATATCGTGTTACTAGATAACCTGTTTGTGTCGAATAAGCTGATGATATACCTACGGGAGCTTGGTTTTGGCGCTATTGGGACAGCGAGACGGGATGCCGGTATTGTCGAAAGGCTCTTGACTTTCCAGGCAAATGCGAAGAAACCAGGAACCCGGATACCTTATAACGCTCTCTTTGCAGCTTGTAATCCTAATAATAACGTCGTCCAGGCTCTTTGGAACGATAACGCCCCTACCCTCTTTATGATAAATTGCAGCGATGGTTCCGGTATTGTTAGTACTTGACGTTATAAACTAAGTGAAACTTCTTTAAACGCAGTTGTCGCTAGAGTATAGTTTGGAGAGGAGAACGTTAAGGATTTAGATAAACCCTTTTTTGCTTAGCTTTATAATTAATTTATGAATGCCGTGGATGTTAGTGATCAACTAAAGTCTTATAATTTGGGGGACAGATTAATTAGAAGAGGGGGATGGCAAGCTTTATAGAACTAGCTCTTTTAGATTATATTAGTAAACTGTTACCTCTTATTGATATACGCTAACGTCGAAGGCTATTGGAATATGAAGGACAAGGATAAATAGACATCTCAAACTAAATTCAGGAAGGAAATCATGCGTTTACTCTTGTATGTAACAGGCGATGCTTCGGGCACAAGAAAGAGAGCCTTTTCCCACGGTAATATTGAAGAATCTCTGGTTCCATCGTATTGCTATTAGCGGTTGAGGATGAGCTAGAAGGGGGACTGTAAGTGTTGTAAAGGGGAGCGATATAGCGACCCTCCGCGGGTTGCTTTAAGGGATATGTCAGCGAATATTTAGCGTTTTTCAGTTAGAAAAAGCACTATATCTAGCTGTAAACAATATAACGTGCACCTTTGTAAAGATAGCCCTTGTTTTAATAGGTATCATAAAGCTGTAAAGTAGAGAATAAAAAGTCTAATATTTTAGTAATACCCAGAGCCGAAATGCGGCCATCTGATTAGTCAGAACCCCTGTCGGGCTAAAAGTCATAAGCGATGGCGGTTGATGGGATAGTCAGCTAACATCAAGCGTCTGTCTCCTTCTGCTTACCCTTGTAGCCAACGAACTCGGTAAGCTCAATGTCTTAGTAGGAGGAATCGAGAGAAGCAGCTCGAGCTGCGAAAGGAAAGTCGAAGACCGCTCGCTAAGCCTAATATAGCGCATAGCCTTTTTTGCTAAGGTGCTTATGGCAACCCTGTTTAGTGAGCGGGACTGAAACTTTCCCGGTGAGGTTTGAGGGGAAGCTGATTTCGTTAGCGACTGTATGTTAAACACTGTTCAAATTATGAGCACTTTAATTAGGTCTGAAAACGAATTAATACTTTAAGATAATTAGCGTCTTAAAGCGCAATTAAGAAAGATATTTTATATAATATATTAAACTTTAAGAAAAATATAAGAGCTAAACGCAAATTAATATTATAAATCATTATATACTCTCAAAGGTTATATAATTGAGGGTATAGTTTTAAGTGTTAAGAAATATTTAATTTAAGTACCGGTTTTAAAGTAATTAAAAGCTTCGCCTTAAGAAATTAAGTATAAAAATCATTTCGAGTCGTTAGAATTAAGAGGGGAATTAAGTATAAAGTAATACTTATTATTTTTAGTCTTAATTAAAGATTTCTTATTTAAATCTTTATAACGGAAGAGGATATGAAATTAAGTAATTAATAATAATTAAAATACTTAAATTAATAATGAGGTAATGAAATCAAATTAAAGTTTATACAATAATTAGTAATAAAAAATTATAAAATCGTTAAGCTTAGTAAGTAATCGCGAGTATTTAAAACATTTTTTCAAGGATCTTTTGGTTTAATTAAGAAGTAATGCGAAAAGACTAAAAGACTTAAGTGGAGTTTACGTTATTATTTTAGGGTTTATCCTTAAAAGTATTAAAATTTAATTACTAATTAATTTCTTATAAATACATTAATCATAATTACTTAAGGACTTATTAAATTAGAGAAATTTTAAGGACTAAGTTAAAGAATTAAGAATTGTTAAGGAGACTAAAAAGTAATTAAAAAGCTTACATTTAAAGAAAGCTAAGTTAAACTATTCTTTTAATTACTTTAATATAATACTATTCTTAACTAATCTCATGCGTAACGTGTAATCTAGCCTATTATATTAAATCCCTATATTTAATAAATAAGTTTCTAAAATAATATTAATATTAACCCCTTCGATAATAATCATATTTAAAAGCCTTAAGTCCTTAGTATTTAGTTCCTTAAGGCTAATAAAAAACATCCTTCAAAACATAAGTACCTCGGCCTTTAATTATTAAGCTTAAAGTTCCGGCTTTAATATTACTATTATTAATTAGTTTAACAAAGTTCTCAAGCTCTAATAAAGTAATTAACTTAATTAAATAAGTAGCGGCTTCGTTATTAAGCAAGGTGCTCTTTAAGAGTAAGTATTGATTTATATCAATTATAACGTAAATTCTAAAGGTAATAAAAGACTTTTTAAGTAATTCCGAATTAATTACATAAGTATCAACGCTTTTAATATACCTTAGTACTACTAAGGTTATTACTTTTACTAAGGTTAACAAAAAAAGCAAGAAATTCTTAAAGGTTATTTTCTTAGTAATTTCTTTTACTACTACTTATCTCTACTCTTTTTTAGTAATTACTTAATCAAGACTAAAGAACTTCTTTTCGAGCTTACTTCGGGTTTTTCTAATTTCTTTCGCAAACAATAAGTTACGAAATTTTCTTTTGATTAAGTCATCTGTCGTGCACCAGGACCACCAGGACCTACGGTGGTCGCTAGAACCAACCAAAAGCTGCTTATGTAACTAGATCTCTGGAGCTCCCGTATGGCTAGGGAGCTACCCTTTTACTTTATAATTCAAGACTTTCAAACTACCTAAAGCTCTTCCCTACAGTACTCGACAGTTAAGAGCCACACTGCCTTGTTCTACGAGTTACTAAATACGTACTAGACGGTACTATAAGTCGAGAAGGAAGCGTAAGTAAGTGTTAAGAGACATTTATACTACTACTTAAAAACCTCTTTAAAAGTTCCCCTTAATTAACTAACAACTCCTTTAAAGCGATAACATTAATATGTCCTCCTCCTAAGACGAATCTATTAATAAAGACGACGCTCTCTTAAGCTAACGAAAACAATAGTTATAGTAGTAGTGTGGTGGGGAAGGCTCTGGTAGCTCCTTTGTCACCTGACCGGATAAGCTCTTTCCACATAAAAGGGCTCAACACTTGAAAACAACTCGTCAACCAGGAACTTTTCATAGATGTTATCTAATACACTTTTTTCTCCTCCCCTCTCTCGACATTTTATGCTCTTCAGATATATATTATCTCTAGATTTGATTAATCCGCGATTTCCTACACCTAGAATCTCTCCCGTACCTCACTACATGCTACCTCTCTTGTTGTGTGGTTTATTGGGCTTTTTCCCTCCCACAGTAGACGCGTTTTTAGTATTATACTAAGCTTAGGGGCATCTACGATTTTATTAACTTAAACGGCAAAGACACCGAGAACTTCTTAGAAACACGACTAAGGGCTCCCGACATCGACGAATATATATAAAACGAGATAAACTAGCGCTTTATACGATAGATAACGTAAATAAGCGACGCCGAGCGAAAAATGTACTAAAAGTAAGAGTCGTTTACAAAAGAAGAGAAAAAAACCCTTATAAAGCCATAGGCGGCTACTAAACTAAGGGAGGCGTCTTTTAGTAACGTCAAGGAAGTTTAGGAAGCCTGTACTAAAGAGTTCTAGAATAAGCTCGCTTAATAAACGATACTTAGTACTAAGTATTAGTACCTCTTTAATTAAGTTAATAATACCGTTAGTAACTTGATTCTTACTGACGTTATTAACGATAATAAGTCAAAGGGCTAAACTGGCTTATAAGCGTTGATTAGATTAATTAAACGAGACCTCGCTCCCTTAGACGCCTCTGTACTCTCATTAGTTATCTTAAACTACTAAGAGGCACTCGTAAACACGTTAAGTATAAAAAGAAGAGCAAAAATAGACCCTCAGGCGTAATATAAGATATAGTAGAAATAATACCGTCTTATTAAAGCGTATAATATTTCTGAGATTAAGGGCGTCTTAAGTATTAAAGACTTTCTCTCTGTAACATTAGTTTACGCCGAAATATAAGCTATATAAGTTTCTGCCGACGTAATAAGAGACAATACCCTTAGTCGACTATACTATATAATACTTAAAGAGTACGGCCTCGTATTTAGAGCTACATTAGAGGAACACTATAAGACGGGACACGGGAGTAGAAAGACGCCTAATAGGTTATATACGTTTCTTAGTAATTAATCTAATACTTTAGTCGGCTTAGGCGGCTCTAAGAGACACTCCGGCTTAAATCTAAGGAACTTATTATAATTAAATTATAGTAATAAGAAGTGCCCTTATAAAAATACTTATTAGAACGACGGGATTAAGTATTAGAGAGTTAAGTACGCCTATGACGGCGGCTGCGTAAACAAGTTAAGGAGCCGCCTAAACGACGACGAAATTAAGAGAATCCGCGAGGCTATTAATACGCCCGAATTCGCGATCTTACGAAAAGAAATCGTTAAAGAAGGTTAAGAAAAGCTCTTAATTACTTAAATCACCGGAACTGTCGTTTAAAAGAAAGGGAGAAAAGACAAGGACGACAGTATCTCGTCGTCTACGCTAGCACTAGTACTTATAAAAAGTAAATACCTTAAAAATATTAATATTGTTACGATCGACCTAAAGCTCTTAGACATAAATAAAGTGATAGGAATATACGCCGTAGACTTCGTTAGTAACTTACACGTATTATTAGAAAGTATACTAGTTAATAACTATAGTGCGCAATATTTTATTAACAATGAGAAGAAGCTGATTTTAGGCACTTTCGTAAAGTCTTTAAACAACGACTATATAAAGGTAAGAACGTAGCGCCTCTTAGTTATTAGTCGAGGGAAGCGACTCTTTAAGAACGTGTTATATAGTAAAGACGGCTTAAATACTTAGGACTTAACGTTAAGTAATGTCGCAGTCGTGATTAGTTTTAACGTTAATATAATCTCTAAGGCGCTACTAGTCGACATTAGAGTGTAGTACTCTAGGAAAGATAAGACTTTAAAGTTTGGGGAAGTCCGAGAGAGCGTAGTAGTGTGATAATTAAAGCGGAGATATAACTTGACTTTCTTTAAATATAAGCTTCTTAATTACTTCTGTCGTACTTATAACTCAGTAACTCTAAGACACTCTCTCGTAATAATATACTTAACTCTTCGTTATAGCTTGAGATATACTTTCTAATTAAGTAGAGAGCTACTAAGCCCTCGCGTTATAACGCCATAACTTTAACACTTAAGAATAAGCTATCTTAAGGAAGAGGCACTCCGAGTACTTCTTTAAGTAAGTAGAGGGGTTTAATTCGACGGAGTCTCTAGGACGTAGTGCGAGGACTGCGCTGTCACGTACGCCAAGAACGTCACATCGTGACAAGAGTCTAAAAACAAAGTAATTAAGCCGTTTTATAAAGTCCTTTAGGACTTATTCGACTTCCCTTTAGGCTTCGATAAAACGAGATAATTACTTGTAATCAAGGACGAGTATAATAGGAAATTGTTTAGTTAGACTGTCTTAAGTAAGTCGTTAAACTACGTTATATTAGTACTATAGAACTTCGAACGATGAGTTAAACGTTAATACGGACTGTCGATTTGCGTAATCTAGTATAATAACGACACGTTTATAATAGTAATTACTAAAGTGACGCGATATTAAAGTTAGACTATAGAAGAAGGAATAAAAGTAAAGAACTCCCCGGCGTATATTAAAGAACTAGTAGGCGGCTTAAAGCGTGTAAGGCAAGAAATCATTACTAAATCGATAAAAATGTGTGTTTAAGCGAATTTATTACTAAACTTATACCCTAAAGTGTATTACGCGGCGATCTAACTATATAATAAGAGCCCCCTCGCACGACAGAAAATAAAGAGTCTAAATTAAGTACTTTAAGAGTGGTTTCGGGGCTACTTTTAGTAGTATGACCTACTGATCGTAAAGAAGCTCTCAATAAACCTAAGACTAGATTAAAGTGAGAAGCACGCGTATAAGGCGCGCGTATATTTAGTAAAAAGTGACAAAGAGGCCGAGAGAGATAAAAGAAGCTTTAAAATTAATTTTAAGGCGCACGTCGGATACTTAGTTAATTATATTACTTCTAACTTATATAGGATTTAAGTGCCTTAATTACGCTATGTCGTTATTACACGTAATGTTTGCTTTAATAAGACGAAGTTTTACTCTCTAAAAGAGGAGAAGTTAATCGGCTAAACCACTTTTACTTTGAAAGAGCTTATTACTATAATAGAGGAAGACGACGTTACTTTAGACGTAAGGTTTAATATAAGTAATATTATAAAGAACGTTATAAATAAATAACCGGCCGCGCTAAATATTACTATTAAAGATATAAAGATAAAAGATATATTAATACTACCTCCTTTAGCTTTTAAGCTAATACTAATAAAGGCATAGTCGCTAATAGAAATTAACTCTCTAAATATTCTGACTAACTTAGGAGTAACAAAGGGGGCGCTAGTACTATATAAGCCAAGTTCGAAGGCTATAGAAGAGGCGTTAGTTCCTTACGAGAGTCAGAACTCGGGGGTAAGTAACGAATTAACTCTTTACGACGATAGCATCGAGAGTAATAGTAAAGCTTTAACTTCTTATAAGAGGTTGAGTCGAGGCGTTCTAAGACTTACTAAAGATTATATAATCGAAATTCAGTCTAGGAAGAACGCCCTACGTAGTGATTTAATAGACTTAAGTATAAAGGTAGCGCGCTAACGAATATACCCTTAAGTCGTATTACTGAGTTAAAGGCTATAAGACTTAGAGTAGTAAGTCCTTAAGCGATTAAAAGCTCCTCTTATAGCGACTAAGTCAGGCGATATTATTATATTAACTAGAGAGAGCTAATAACAGCGACAAAGATAAGAACGTGATTATATTTACGTAACATAAGAGATATAAAGAGAATATAATAGACTCGTAGTAAGAGGATATTACTTATTTATAGTGCCTCTATAATAAGATAGCTACTCGCGGTTAAGAGAGTTCATTAGTATATTTTATAATAAAACTTCGACGCGGGTAGACGGCGACGACACTGTGACAGTACACGTAATAATAATAGCGGCTGTCGTAAGTGTTAGAGTGAGAGCTGACTTTACGGTCGGCTCTAACTCACAAATCTTATATTAGGGGAAGCTTCTGAAAGCTCTAAAGAACTAGGCAGAGTTAGATAGCCACGCTTAAGGTGCGTAATTTAAAGTAGACGCAGAGAAAGAGATCTCTAACTTAAAAGCTCGAAACTACTAGAGAATGATTCTTAGGGAAGACGTAGTAATATTACTAATTCCTTTGAAATAAGTCTTTATATATAAGGTAAATTTAGTAAGACAATTAACGCGCTGCTAATCGCGTATTTGTTACGGAGGCACTCAAGACAGACAGATTCAAGACAATACACTTCGTACTTAGAACAATAGATACAGAAGAAGGACAGCTGTAGCTGACAAGAGCTGACCCTTATATCCTCAAAGCTGAAACACTAGCCCTTAAACACGTGACGTCAGCACTAAGACCGTCACAGTATTATAGTACGAGGAGACATATAAGACGACTCAACGATTCTTTCAACTTACGCTGTAATACTCGCTATACGCTCTTTTAGGGTAGTTATAGTATTAGCGGCTTAGTTCGACTTAGAAGTCAAGTAATTCGACGTGGTTAATGCCTTCGTAAACGCTAAGAGAGACGAGAGGAGCGCCCTAGTGTCGTGCTACTTACTAGACGGCTGGAAAAGACTAGGTATAGTAGTAGAGATCGACCGAGCCTTATATAGTCTAAGAGACTCCCTTACGCTATAGTATAAAGACTTCGTTATAACGCTTAGTAAGCTCTAACTTACCTTACTAATTAAAGAGCCTTATATATTCACAAATAAGACGAGAATAGTCTTTATAGTGTTTTACGTCGACGATATTTAAGTTTTATATTACGCCTTAAACGCTAAAAAAAGATAATAAATTATTAATAGGTTACACTTAACTTACGAACTTATAGTAATAAGAGACGTGGAGTAGTTCTTAAGAGTGAAAGTAATTAGAGACTAAGATAAGAAGTTAATGTCGTTATTATACGACACATATATTAAGAAGGTCGTACAAAAGTTTAATTTAGTAGACGGGGAGTGCCCGAGTACGCCTCTGTTATATTACGACTTTATTAAATATACTAGAACCGTTACTTTAAAGTAAATTAAAGAGTATTAAGAGAAAGTTAAGTTAGTCATTTATATAGTTATTATATTGCGGCTAGACGTCGCTTTTGTTACGTCTTAGCTATTATACTTTTTGACGAACCCGAGTAATAAGTACTTAGAAGTAATAAATTAGACTATTAAATACTTGTTTAGCTCGCGATTTTTAGTTATTGTCTATTATTACGAAGATAAGGAGACTTATTTAATTATAACCTTAGACGCCTTATTCGCCGACGACGAGCTTACACGGCGTTCTTCTTAGGGATTTATTATTATATTATTTGGGGGTGCGATTGTTTAGAAAGCCTTAAGACAAGATATTATAATTATTTTAACGACGGAGGTAGAGTTACTCGCGGTAAAGTATACGGCAAAGGAGGTTATGGCGCTTTAGCGCTTCTTTAAGGAATTAATACTTAATATAAGAGCTCCGTAGAATATATTTTGCGATAATAAATAAACGATTTGCCTAATAATTAAAGAGAACTAACGTATCTTAACTAAATTACGGCATATTAATATATAGAACATATAACTATAATAAGAGTGTAAGAAGGGGGGTTTTTAAGTGACGTATCTCCTAATAAACGATATACTAGTAGACGGCTTAACGAAAAACTTACCTTAATAGAAGTTTGAGACGTTCGTAGTATTATTAAACCTTTAAGACGCTCGAGCGATTGTCGAAGAGCTCACTTAAGCTACGTGTTACGGCACAATTACACTCTTTTATTCTTATATATTATATTTAAATCACAGTTATAGTAATAAAGAAGCTACGAAATAAAAAGTAGAAGTTGCTTGTATTTAGGGGACACGTTCTTAAGTTGCTACTTCGGGGTTATAAAGCCGCTCTAACGCGCAAGAAAGACGATAATATAAGGGACACGTTCTTAAGCTACTACTTTTAGGTTATAAAGCCGCTTTAACGTACTTATAAGTAGACAAAACACTAGGGTAACGTTCTTAAGCTGCGACTTACGGGTTATAAAGCCCCTTTTACTTACAAGAGAGGAAGTAGGAGGTCTACTAACCACTAAGTGGCTTTAGTTAGTACGTTAATCTCCGCGAGAGTAAAGGCGCGGGCGGCGAAGCGCGCTACGACGGCAGCGACTAACGATCTATTAACACTAATAATAGTACTAGTATTAATATTAATAGAGCCGGAGGTAGCCCTAACGTTAATAATAAGGCGAGGGGGGGGCACAGCGGACTCTTTATAAGAAGTAACTATAATAGGGTTAAACGTCGTCTTAAATTAATAAGGGAGAACTTATAAGTAAGAGAACTAACGACTAACTTATCTTCCTCTTTCTCTTCCTCTAACGTAGCCTTAATAGCGGCTCGACGGGCGGTGAGGCGCTATAAGTTAAAGTTAGCTCAAGTTACTATCCCCTAAGCTGCCGTACAAAACACACTTTTTACAGGGGTTAGATAGCCTAGAGCAGTCCCCTAATTAAGCGAGGAACACCAAAAATTACTCTCCGCACAAAAAGTAACGTTTTTCCAACCTATTTAAACTATTCTATAATATAATGCAAACTAATCTGTTTCCTTACAAAGAGAAATCTTATATTATTTACATTTATATATTATAGCCTTTCTCTTGGTCATAAAAGCGGGATTTTTACTGTTGTTTATTGATCCAGTCCGCTGGCACGTGCCTATAGCACAGCCAACCTTAGCGCCCCGCTTCAGCGCTGCACCCTAGAAAAGTGTGTTAACGGCAGCTTAGGGGATAATACCTCGCGACTACTATAAATATATACGCGAGAACTCTTTAGGAGAGCTCTAGTTACTAAGTAGCCGGCGAAGAAGGCTATAACGTGGCAGGGGGCGGGGGCGTAGTTAGCCTTATTGTTTTTATAATAATAAAAATACTATACTGACGACGCCTTATCGCGGCATAGTTCGCTTAGTTCTCCCCGTATACTACTGTGAATATAGTGGGAGCAAGGGACAGTACAAGTAGCCTTAGCCACGGCGAGACGCCGAGGGGTTAGTAGTAGTTATTATAGTAGTAAGGGTAATAGTGGCGTGGAGGGGCGGCGGACGGCTTATAAAACTAATATTAGTATATATTTAACTCTTAATTTAAGGCTTCTATAGCCTTAAAATAATATTATAACTCTCAAATTAACGACTAAAAAGGAAGGGAGCTTAATACTTACACGCTTTCTTATTACGCGAGTAACGGTGGCGTTAGCAGTAAGGGCGGCGCGGCCGGCACGAGACTTCTTGGCTATATTTACTAATTCTATGTAAAAGTTACGTAAAGAGGAAAGAACGTTTAGAAGAACTTACTTAAATATATATATTACTATCTTTAGCGTTAATATTTTAGCGATATTTACTTTTGTATTACTTAGCCACTACTATTATCGTTTAAGTTATTATTAAGCACTATTTACGTTCGCTTACTACTCTTATTGTCGTTTAAGCGAAGGAGGTATGTCGTGTACTAGGACTACTAGGACCTACGGTGGTCGCTAGAACTAACTAAAAGCTGTTTATGTAACTAGATCTCTAGAGCTCCTGTATAGCTAGGGAGCTACCCCTTTACTTTACAATTCAAGACTTTCAAACTACCTAAAGCTCCTCCCTACGGTACTCGACATCATCGTAGTAATATTAAAGTATATAATAATTAATATCTTTATATTAGTAAAAGCTTATCTTATAAGGGCATATATTAATCGAAGTATTTGGTAAAGAAGTTCGTAGTACTTGTAGTACTTCTAGAGCATTTAATCTTTCTCTAAGCGTAGCGTATAATCTAACTATTTTATTTCTTCTAGTAATTATAAGGGACTTCTTATTAAGCACTATTAGTTAATTAACGTATTAAGTAACGAGTCCTTATAAAGTACTTGAAAAGCATTATCCCTAAGGACTTTAAATAATTGTTCGCGCGCCTATTTAAGTACGAGCTTCTCTTACATTACCTTAATAAAATTAATTATCGCTAAAGGCCCCTTAATATTCGGAATATCGTAAAATAAAGCGTTTTAATAAGTTACTTTTTATTTTTAAATTCATATCTTAAGATTTACCAGGCCTACTTTAATAATATTAAGCTTTTCCTTACATTTAGCTTAAACTTATATAAAGCTACTTATATTTGAAAAGGCGTAATCTCTTTTTAATACCTTAAGAATTATTTACAAAATTTAAGACCTTAATTTAATTAATTCGTTTAGTATTTTATTAGGTTACTCCTTTACTTTCTCTTTTTTTGCGATTTCGTATTCTTAAACGATACTTTAATAAATTAAAGAATTAACTGTCTCTTGGATTTACTTATAAGCTGCCTTATAACCTTGAGTTTTTTTTAATGTGGTACAGAAGTGGAGTAGAGCCTTGCGATTAAAGTAGGTCAAATTAAAGTAATTAATTGTTGTCTAAAATACAAGAGGAAATCAGGAGAACACGTTGTTCTCCTCAAAGCGGTATACGCTGGCAGAATCTAAAACTAGCATAACGCACAACTAACCGAGCATCAGCCCGTGCCTATACGACATTTAATTATTATACTTACTTTATAACGGGCTTCCTTATTAAGGTAGCGTATATTAAAGCAACTATTATAATACTAACTAATATAGGAAATAATACCCTTAATTTAAGATCGAGTACTTGTTTATCTTAATCCTACTTTATTTACTTACTAAAGTTATACGCTAAGGCCTTTTTATCTTATTATAATCTTAACTTATTAATCGTTTTATTTAAAACTCGTTTTTAAGAATATATGAAACAATTAGTAGTTCTAAATTAATAAAAGTTCATATCTTATAAAAGATATAAAAATATTTAAAAGCTTAGTACCACTGGGTCTAAGTTTACTTATTGTAGTTAAGCGTCGTTTAATTATTAAAAGGGGAAACCGAAGCTAAGTTTATTATAATAAAAAAGAGTTACTCTCGTGAAGGTTTAATAGATTAATCAAAAAGTAAAGAAAAGAATTAGGTTCAGATACTTGATTTATATTCTTTAAAAGAAGTTAAGAAAAAATACTAGTATAAATTATACTCATTAATAAGGTAAAAAAACTTTGTAATATACTAACGTTGCTTACTACTTACTAATCTTATGTTAATAACTTTAATTAAGTTTATAACGCATAAAGAAAAAATAATAACTTAATAGTTTTATCATAAAACTTATAATTATAATACCAAAGCAAAGTAAACTATTGCGATTAACGTAAGTAAAATTGACATAATTAAATATTATTTAAAATATAAGAGGTAATTAAGGGAATATATTACTCTCCTAAAAGCGGTATACGCTAGCAGAACCAAAATAAGCATAGTATAGGACTAACCGAGCATTTGCCCGTGCCTGTACCTCATGCTATTAAAAAAAAGCCTAAATAGAAATTGGGAAAACGAGATAAATAATATGAATTTATTTGATTTTGACGCAGGCAATCGAATCGTTGGTCGCTGGTATTTGGGAAAGAAGGAAGTTAGTTGTAGAAGATGAACCTCACGAGTTTTAAATCGTGTAATATAATACAGCTATAGCTTATTAGAATTATACATTTATCTATTTATTTATCCCCATCTCTATCTCCCTCTCTCTCCCTTTTACCTAACTCAATCAGTTAATTTAAATAATATAAACAAAACAAATTTAGTTCTATCCCTGAGACCCATACCCCGTTCAATCGTGTACAATCTTAACGCCTTAGCTTTTATCTTTATCTTTACTTTTATATCCCACTACTTACTTATATTCTTAATTAAATTTAAAGGGTATATATATAACCTCCTAAGTTAAACTTGGAATTATATTATTAAGATTTGTAATTATATATTTGAAGTTGATTTAAGGTGAGTTTTATATTAAAAGTTATTAAGGCCTACCTATAATGTTTTATCTTCATTTTTTCTTTATATTTATATTTTATTACTTACTTGTTTATATTCCTAATTAGATTTAATTACTTAAACTTAAAAGGTTATATATAACCCCTTAAGTTAAACTCCGATTATATTTAAGTACTAATAAGATTTCAGCTGGTACGATTAGCTTAAATGAAGTAAGTGAGTCGGGTGTTAAATATTATTAAGGCCTCGCTTATAATCAAAAGGATTTTCAAAACAAAAGAAGACCGGAATTAAAAAAGAATTAAGAGGGGGGACAAATCCCACCTTGAGAATATTATTAATATAATAATATAAATAACAAAAAAAGAAAAGGAAAAAAATTGTACGGGAAGGGGTTTAAAAGTTTTAAAAATGTTTAATATATATATATATATATATATAAACAAGAACTTATTAAAAACAAGAAGTATGTGGAAAAAAGATAAATAAGATATCGTATAAGCACTCAATTAAACGGTGCACAGCATTGCATAGCATAAAGACGGAACAGAGTTCCGGATATCTGCATTGTGTCAATACAATGAATCGCGCAAGATATACGCTAAAAGATGCCGCAAAGAAATAATGCAGCAACCCTCGATTCAACAGTCCGACGTGACCTGTTCCTGCCTTCCCAGTGCATCGTCCTCGCTTCTCGAAATTCTGCGCTGTGACATCGAACCCAGTCTCTTGCAGCAACCACACCACAAGTGTTGGGATTATTGTTCTACTTGACGGTAACCTCCATATAATCGGCTTCACGGAGATTTCCGTAATCGGAAGGGGAAGTGGAGTTTCGGGGCGGCATTTTGTGAGTACATACCTGCGCTTGATTAAGTTCGCGCTTTCGCTGTTCTGTTTGTTATGTGGATAGGTTTTTCGCCAGAAATTATTCGATTCGTGGTCTTCTTAGGGTAGATTCATATGGGTGGGCGGTATATTTGAAGTAAAGGGGGTTTGATCGCGGGATAGAATGCGGCTGCCCTGAGCTTCGCTAAGCGTGCTTCTACTACTAGCGTGCCCCGTCCTCCACATGCTAACTCTGTCGTAGGTAGCAGCCGCTTTGTGAGGGGTGGCTGTTTTAGGCGGGTAGGGCTGATTCCGGCTAGTTCCGGTATCAGCCCACTGTTGTGTTTAGAGTCTTCAATTCCATTGAATTTTCAACCATCCGACTCGAGATAGGCAGTGTTCACATGTTACAGCATTTGATGAGAAGAACCGTGTCGTTGAGGCCTCGTCAGTAATTGTGGCAGCACAGTCTGGCTCATAATTGACTCAATTCGTTTTGTGCTAATGCAGGTCTTAGCCTATTAGCCTCCCATTGGCCACATTGAAGATCTGACAACTGATGTGTCTAATCGAAGCATGTCCTCACTAGAAGTTTCAATTCGTAGGGTAGGTATGACTCTTGAATCTCGTTTGGTACAGCGGGGAGGGTTGCCTCAGCTGAGCATCTAAATACCTCAGGTATGCCTATAGTATGAGGGTCTCTCCAGATTCATGTATATATTAAAGTCAGCTTTGTCTCGGGACTTCCAATTGAACATGGGAGTGGCCCGTATTTGCAAGCCCGCGTTGCACCAAAGGCAAGTATCATTCAAAGAGTAACGATGCGACGACGTGGATTGTTGGAGAAGAATATAATACAATTTGGCGACAGCAATTATATACCGTGTTGACAGCTTTCTCGATAGCTTTCAAGTTCACAACCTCACCACCGCTTCGTTCGAGTGACTCTTGATATTATTGCATGTACGAGTAATCAGCTGCAATCCTTCGACGCAAGAGGAGTCAATTTTCCCACTAAAATCAATATTGCCACGTTTTACGGCGTTGGTGCGGGGTCGTCAATGCGCATTTTACCGCCTTAAAGTTATCACTAAAATAGGGGGCCGCTCAACTGTTGAGATCGTACTGCCCGGAAACAAGTTAGAGGAGTACAGTGCTAAGTACAAAAGATACCCCCGCTTCTGCAGTTCGGAACTTGCCGCCGCTAAGCGCCTTTCAATGATTCACACGTGCCTCAAGTTTCGAAATATTGGCTACACTTCCTGCAAAATACCTATGCAATTTAGTCTTTCTTGAAGTGTGGCTCTCTAAGACCCCTATTATGTAACCCGGTAAATGAACTGCTGGACTAACCTTTCCACAATCAAATCAGATTTTGGCGCTCGCACGGCATGCCTTCCGTGGTCAGGACATGGCATTGTACTTTAGTTTTTCTCAGAGACATTATGGCTCGTAATCGTCATAGCCAAGCCGCCGTGAGGCAACATCGGCCATTACGTAAAGCATCAGCACACGAGCCCGGAGCTGAGCTCGTATAAAGACGGGCAATTGTAATCGATATGGCATGTGTCATTCGATCACATTATGCTACAACACGAGCTCGGTCAAACTTTTCCAGCTATGTGCGAACTTCGACGAATCGTGATGGCTAGTTCGAGCTTCAAATGAGACAACATCCCGCATCCCAATTAGATAGTCGAGCGCAGAGTATCGTACCATTGTTGCAACTCAACCTGCACCTCCGCAGCCTGCACGAGGATATTGGGGCCGACGGAGTCTCCCGTCATACTTCTGGTCAATTAGAAGTGAATCTGCAAAGAGATCTCATGTGAAGAGTATAATTGTACATGTGAAAATCCTTTCCCTCATTTATATAAATTAACGGTTTCGACTATTTCTTATGCTCTCATAACCAACAACGTCTATCATTCCAGTCTTCCATGAACTACCTCAGAGAACTAATCGACATAAAATCAGCATGGCGTTGGTGTAACCCCTGAGCCTAGCCCTCATCTTACATTACTAACTTATAATTTCTAGCCCAATTGAACTATCCACTGTTACAAAGTCCATCGCATCCGTTCGTGAGGATTCAAGCTCGAAGGAGCATTTGTTCTACTACAACGGTCAAAATGAGCTCTCCTTCAGTACCTTGAACCCCGGTTCTGATCCCTCGCCCTCTCAGGTAATCAAAATCAACGGCAAATCCATTCTTGGTAGATGGGGCTTTGCCAATCATCTCGGTGTCGTTTTTAAAAATCCTCACGACAAGGTAAAAGCAACTGGTCAATTCTAATATGAAGTTACGGCTAATATCCGCTAAGTTTGCCATCTACTATGTCGACAATGACACTGGAAAGCTGCGTGAGCTCGTCGGACCTCTGGATGGTCTCTTTGTGGGCGGTTTGGACTCTCAAACGAACTTCATTCCCACTCCAGATCACGGGTTTACCGTTTCTGGCAGCGGCAAGGAGAATGATCCTAGCGTTATCTTCTTCGATTCCAAAAATAATGGCGCCATGACGGAAACTCGTTTCGACTTCCATACGGGGAAGTGGGTATCAACAGTTTTGGTTTAGTAAGCAGAATGGGGGGCAGCAGGAGTAGACTGCAATTTGTGGGAGCCGAGATAGTCTGATAGGTGATAGCAGAAATAAGATACAGTAACATGCCCTCAGCACGTATCTAACGCGTTACAATTAAACGAAGCCACATCATCGTAAGGAAGACACTTGGCGGGGTAGCGACGGGTGCTACGGAGGCTTTAGCTCCACACTAAGTCCTTTTTTCCGCAGTTTATTTTAGAGTCTAGATCTAGCTTCCTCTTTTGGAGTGATTCCCTACGATCGGTCGAGCATATTCTTAACTTAATTTTGCCGAATACTTAATTCTATACGTAGTATTTAATACATAAAACGTAGACCATAATTAAATATTTGGTAAAAAGAAGTATTTAAATTCAAGTAAAGTTTGTGGGACAATCAGGCGTATAAAATAAGCGTTTGTTATTAAGTGGCGAAATCCAGTGTGTCAAAAGGCTAGCAATAGATTATTACACCATTCCTGTTCGGTTAACGACGTGAGAATTTTAAAATGAAAAAATTTAAGCATTCGGTACTCGATACTCGACACGGCATTATTTAGAATACAGCAGTATTCAGTAAGTCCCCCCCCCCCCTTTCTGGCCACCCCTGGTTTCCGGCCACCTCGCTTAACTCACCGCCATTTACACCCTCCCACTTTAATAATTAATAACTTCTTTATTCTTTAATCAATTCTTTTGAAATTCAGAATTTGCATTCTTGTCATAATGAAGCCTCAATACACCGAGTACGACATTAGCTATACACTTAGAGAGGTAGAGAATAGAAAGTCCTTACGGAAGGCTGCCCTAGAGTAGGGAGTTCTTAAGTCTACCTTACAAGGCCGACAATCTACTTCCGAATCGCACCAGGAAGGCGCTAGTTATCTTCAAAGGCTTCCTATAGTAATTAAAGATCAATTAGCTAAATGGGTTCTTAATTAGGAGGCCCTTAGTCGTGGCCTTACTTATGCGCAGATTAAGGTTTTTGGAGAACGACTCCTGGCTCTTTAAGGGGACCATTTACCACTCGAAAAGAAGTAGATATACCAGTTTTTAGCACGCTACCTTATTCTTAAGACTAAAAGGCAACTTAACGTCGATTTAGTACGTGTGAATTGCGCTATAATTGAGGTTATTTAACTATAGTTTCAAAAACTAGAGGTCCCAGTAATCAAGGCAATTCTAGCTACGCAACGATAGAATATGGACGAAGCTAGTATTATAGAAGGTTATAGAGCCAATGGATATATTATAAGGCATACTGAACGAGTAAGAGTTTAAGGGAAACAGCCTAGTTCACGTGCCTGGACCTCGTTGATCGAGTGTGTGTCAGCTATAAGAGCGTCAACTGAATCTCTTATAATTTATAAGGGCAAAACCGTTTAACAATAATGGTTTCTAGCTTAATTAGACTTATTTAAGTCTTAGCACTTTATTATAACAGAGAATAAGTAGACAACTGATGCTACTACTCTTAAATAGCTTGAGAAGATATTTATTCCGCAAACTAAACCACGTGATCATTCAGCTCGATTACTTATTCTAAATGGCCATAGTAGTCATGAGACTACTGAATTCTTATAGAGGTGCTGTGAGCACAATATATACCTTCTATTTTTACCTACACATACGTCACACGTCTTACAACCTTTAGATTTGTCGATTTTCTCTCTATTAAAGGCTGCCTATCGAAAAGAGCTATATAAATTGAGTTCTTTAATTAATTTAACACTAATTAGAAAGCGCAACTTTCTCTTATACTATTAGAAGGCACGTAAAGCTAGTATTATACCTAGTAATATTAAGGCTGGTTGGAAAGCTAGTAGGTTATGGCCAGTCTCTACTGCCAAGCCTCTAATGAGTCGATTATTACTAGAGAATAGTAATAAACTAATCAAACCGACTTCTTAAGAGATACTTACTTTACTTTTAGAGCCTCCAAAAACACCTTTACCCTTCTCTACTCTAAAAGGCCGAAAAGATCTTTACTTAAGATTACGCACTTTGGCGAATTCGTCACATGACTACCTTCTAACTCAACGTGTACTCTTTAAGAAGATTACTAAGGGGTTTAACCAGAAGGATTTTGATTTAGGGCAGGCTAATATATAGATTCAAGAGCTAGAGGCTAAATTAGAGCAGTTAAAGCCAAGGAAACGTAAGAAGGTTCAGACAAGTCTAAATTCTAAGTTTGTTATAACACGTGCTATTTAGGAGGCTCAAATTGTAGCTAGAGATCGTGAAATTAGAGCTATAGAATCAGAATTAGAAGGAGATTCAGATTCTACGGAGTCAGTTATAGAAGTTGATATAGCGTAGAGTTATTAGGTAAAGAATGAAAGGTACTGAAATTAAGCGAGGTGGCCGGAAACCAGGGGTGGCCGGAAAGGGGGGGGGGGGACTTATGTAGTAAGATACTCAAAATACTACTTTTAGCCTTATTACATAGTTATAAAAACAAGAAATGTCAAATGGTAAACCTCTCCGAAAATTCTTTTGATTTTACGTCTTTATTAGTAAGCTAGTCGCTGTACTAAGTGCGATAAGAGTATCTAGGACCTTAGAATTTATCAAGAATTTGTGCTAAAAGCTAATGTTAGCCTTAATTTCTCATTATAAAATAAAACCTTTGCCTTGAATAGTTTTTTTATAATTACTTATGAAGTAGCTTTAATAAAATCTATTATCTTATACGACTAAGAATAAATACTAATAGCTTTAAAAGTTTCTTAAGTCTTATTATCGATAACATAAGTAACTTAAGCGAAGATACATCTGCAGAAGACTCCTTACTATCTTTGAAACTAAAAATAAGATCCAAAAGATAGAGTCAGCCCAAAAGATATACATTCAAATATCTCGTACTAATCTTAACTTTGCCATCACGAGAGATTAGAACTGTATCACGTAGAATACTGAAGGGGTAGAGAAGTAAGAATTGGTGAAGTAGTGGGGAGCAGAAGATTGATTGAGAAGTGCTCTGCCCTCTCGTTGAGAGGGAGAAAGCTAGCTATATATATATCAAGTAGGTAGGTTTAGCTAGCTGCAGGTGTGCAGGAAGCGCACCTGGCCGTTCAGTGGGCTCGCGTAGCAGGTGCCGCTAACCATGTACCGTGACAAACTGTTTTTTTTAATATAACCAACTGCGTTATCTTTTTGAACTCAATAAATCGTATCCTAATTAATACCTGTAATATTAAGTCTAGTTCATAATTATTCTTAGATATATCTTAACCTATTCGACTTATAATATAAGATATCTTATACGTTATTAGATAAACAGCATGATCAAGTATTTCTTTTAAGGAAAATTTTTTATTTTTATTAACGGTAAATATTTAACCTTCGGAATGGTAAGGTTTATAATAATTAATAAAATTCTAATATTAGACTTAAGAAATTGTATTTCTAAGAATAATTAATATAAGACATAAGTAAATCGTATAATACAAAAAATAATAATATAATTGTAAAGTATTAGTATTTATTTTTTATTTAATATAAGAAACGCGTTATAAAAGTCTTAAGAGTTATAATAGTAAATAAGTATTTTTTATATATATACTTAAGGCTTAGGAATAATTTAATTAAATAGGAGGCGGGTATTAGGAGCGGTATAAGGATATTAATTAGCGCTGTCGTATTCCTAAGAATAGGGGAACTAAAATATATCTAACCTTTGGCTTATTAGAGCCAATACTAATAGTAAGCGGCCTCTTATTAATACCTATACTTAGATTAAGGAAATAAAGCTGTATTTAATAATAATTCTTATTTAGCGCTTGAGAAGAATAGGATAAAATAACAAATAAAAAAGAGATAAGAAGAAAAGGGAAGAGGTATTAACGTATATAGCTTTCTTATATTAATTAATTATGTGTAATATTTTAATTTCTGCTATTCGAGAGTATATGTTATCTTTAGCTCTTTAATAAAATAAATTAAGTTTTAAATTCTTACGAGGGTGGATAGTTTTAATAATTGACTTATCCCTTCGTCCGCTGAGACATTTGCTAACGCTAAGCAGGGGAGGGGGGCCAGGGCAAGCTTACATTACTCTGATGTTTTATACATACAAATTCATTAGTAAGCTACATTATGATTATGAAAACGATTCTAACACTTCCTCTCCCGACACAAAGTTACATTATAAAAAGTACAACCTTTATATGATTATTTGGGGGGTTTTGAAAGAAGATTCTTAAGCACGTTTTATTGTTTTTAATTATATAAACACTATACACAAACACTACGTTTTAGTAGCTTTCCCTAAGAGTATATATGTTGTAGGTCAGAATTAAAAAGCCGCTTTCCCCCTAACTCAATATATAATTAAGTTAGTTATACTTTCGTAGAATATACTAAGAGCTTACAATACAACTCGGTTCTAAATTGTAAGTGATTTAATAGGCGCTTAATATTAATATATAAGAGATATAACCTGTATACATTGACACAAGCGATATTAATCAACCAATAAAAGATGGGCTACTAATTCCGTCGTGTAGTCCGGTGAGTCTCATACGCCTCCCTATATTAATTTACTAGATCAACTCCTCCTATATAATAATTATAATTATTAATAAAGCGCGGAATCCGCAGCTCTTTTGTACGCTCATCCCTAAAGACTTGTCTAATAATACGACTATTTGTTAATGTTCTCGTAAGGCGCTTTCGTATTTTGGTTATATAATCGTCGAGTTAGTAAACTGTATATATATTACTAAGAGCTAAAACAATATTATTATCTTGCCAAGCCAAACAAAGGGTTTCCTTTACTACTTTAGCAACTAGGCTATTCTATAGTAAAGTATTCGCATATTGAGCTTTAAGGATTTTCAAGCCCTTTAGGAGTTCGGTATGCGGTCGAGTCGTACTAATAGCACTATAGCCACACTTTCGGAGCTCTTGAAAAAGAGGTATAAAGGTAAAGTAGTTATCGAGGTAAATGGCAATTCGTTGACGTAGTAAAGAAAGCGCGAGAGACCGTACAAGAGAACTAGTAGGCGTAAGTTATAGATGTTTAAAGAGAGCTTATAACCCCTTCACACGAGAGCTCTAAATCTAATTATATATATAGCCATAATCTGCTATTGCGAATATCTTATACCCTTACTTAATTAGTTTACTCGGCATTTTATAAGTGTGGGAAGATCTAATATAAATTATTAATAGCGGGGTAAGTGGGGAAGAAAGAGTACTTACCGACTAAAATAGCGTATTATAAGCTCATTAATACTAACCTCGGATAATAGGGAGTAATACCTTTGACAGGCAGCTTGGATTTCCGAGGCTAGAGGCTCTAATTTATACTACTAAATCGCATTCGTAGGCAAGTGACGATTAAGGCGTTCATCATCCTCAGGATTAGAGATATAACAATACCTCTTAATATCTTTATAGCAATTAAGTGCGATATAAGCAGAAATTATATATATTGGACCCCTCTTCTTGTCTTGATTCCAGTACATATTAATGCGAGGTTCCTTATGAACTCCTATATAAAGTAATGCTCTAATAAAGACATAAATCTCCTCTAAAACCACATTCCGCCATTCCCTTGCTCTTTCTTACTTGACTCGTATACGTTGTAGGTTCGCATATCGATTTATATTAGAAGTAATAATTTGTAGAAGAGTAGGCGTAAAGAATAAAGTAAAGTAGTCGTATGGTTTTGTAGTGGAGGGGAAATCAGGAGAAAGTGTCGCTTTAGTTGGTCGTGAAGGCTCGCATTTGAATGGCTTAAAAGAGACGTTTGTAATTGGTCCGAATTCGTTAAGGAGAGCTTCAAGCGCATCTAACCTCGCCTTCTTTACAGGAGGGAAAGCTTCAGAATCACTAGAGTTGGCGTTGTCGAGTAAGTGCTTTTTTATATTAGTAGGTTAACGCGTATCTAGTCGCGTTCTAGGAAAGTAAAAAAGTAACAATTAAGTTTAGATTCATTTGTATAAAGTATCTTACTAAGTAATTTATACGTAAAGGTATATAAAATAATGTAGTCCCCCTCTTGCCTGCCGTGCTCGCTTCCCCCTGCTTAGCGTTAGCAAATGTCTCAGCGGACGAAGGGATAGTATTATCCCTTATTAGGAAATAAACGAATAACATTTTACTAATTTTTCTATACGCTAGTGACTTAAAAATCATTTGATAGTTATTATCTAAGGGCTGTTAGCTTTAAACGTTGCTTTGGGTAGTTAAATACTCTTAAAACTCCAATCTCTCGATGACCTTCTTTAGTTCTAATAATTTATACTCAACTTAAAAACTTCTATTATTTTATTATACTTTTTTTATATCTTTTTACTTTATTTATAATGTATTACTCGACTTTAGTAAGCTATTTAAAAACTCAAAATTCTGCCTTTAATTTATCATTTAATTTATACTTATTTTGTTATATATTATATTAATAGCTACTTTACAAAGTCTTAGGGATTTCCGCCGAAAATCACAATGTTTAACACAATCTTTAGTCGTATTTAAAAACACAATTATGAGTTATAATTTTATTTTATTTTTTCCCTTTCTTCTCTTTTTCCATTCTCTTCTCTTTTCCTCCTTTCTCATCTCCTTTCCTTTTCTTCTTCTCCTTCTTTTCTTTTCCTCTTCTCCTTCTTTTCTTTTATCTTTACCTCTTCTTCTAATTACTATATTTATTACATCTTATCGTTTGTCTTTATTATAGATATTATTCTAATATACGTAATCACTATAGGCAGCATCGTTTCTCTCTTACTTCTTAGTCGTCTTTACCCGTGCGTTATTTGATTCGTAAAATACTTATCAATTCTTATATTAAAGTATTTCACGTATCTATACCTCCTTCGCCGATATCGATTCTTCGGATTATAGAGTCGAGCAGGCGTAGCTTTACAAATCACTTTTATACACTAATAATATATTAAAGAGAAGTACTAAGACCGGCCTAAATAATGAAATAGCGCTAAGTATTAGTTATATTATTAACTTCTTAATCATCGATTCCTGCGCTATAAAAATATTATTCTAAAACTATTGTTAATAGGCTTAGAATTTTAAAGTAATAAGATTTCCAAGGATCTTAAAGTATACTTAGACCTTCCTTTTTTATTCTACTTTTCTTAAGAGCTAATTAGGGACCTCTTTTATTTTAATGTTATCTTAATTTATTAAAAGGTACCCCCATAATTAATCCGCGTATAGCGTAGGTTTTAAGAAAGTATATAAAAAAGCAAGTAATGGTCTTTATAATATAATAACCTCTTTTTTATTAAAGCTATAGTCGTCCTTAAAAGCAATAGATTTAACGTTAATAATATATTCCTTTTGCATTTGTTAATTAATTAAACTACCGGGCGTTCGAGAAGCTCTAAGAGGGTTAATAAATATTATTATCTCCCTTAACGTGAGGTTACTAAGTAGTTCTTATAAAGACAATAGCTTATCAAAAACCTTATCGAGCTTATAGCCGTTCTGGTCTAGTGCTTCATATATACGGGGGTTTTAAAAAGGCACTAATTATATAATAAGTCTAAGGATTTTAGAGAGGACCTCAATTAGTTCAGGCTTCGTAATACGCCTCTTCGCCAAAGAGCTAATTATAACATTCCGAGCTAATGCCCTAGAAGTGGTTAGTATAATAGGTTTAAAGACTATATTAGAAATCTTAGACTTGTTCTTAGCTAAGATTTATTAAGGGGTCTTCCTTACTTTTTTAAGACTATTCACATTTATAACTTTAATAAACTATATAACATCTTTAATATTTAAAGGGACCTTTGAAAAGAAGTGATACTTGGTGTAAATGATGATTCTATTGTAAAGGGGATTTTTAGGTTTATATAACTACTCTAGCTTATCACGTGTGTATTCGCTTAAGTAGCCAAATATAGGCTTAAACGAGCTCAAACGAGTCTTTACCAAATACAGTTGCTTCCGGTTGTTTGAGACGTAAAGCCCAAAGCTTCGTACAACCATTGTTTTAGCCTAAGAAAGCCGTGTATCAGAAGCCTTGGATTCCATGGCTGTAACCTGTGGAAGTGGGAGCTTTGTATCAAACGTATGTGGCTTGTTTGAGCTATTTCCGACTGATTTAAGCTTAGACTTAGACGATTTACTCTTCGAAATAGTCCTATTACTATAAAACAGCGTTTTGACTGACTAGACTAGACTAGAATAACACGTATTATTCTAGTCTAATCAACTAATTAGTTAAATAACTTGATTAGTAATTGAATAGTTATGAATAACAGTTACACGATTAACTCTCGGTTAAATTTTAAGCTCAAATTCGGGATCTATACTTATTTAAGTGAAGCTCCCGCGATTTTGCTTATTAAGCGAGAGTACGATAAGGAACCTTCAAGAATTAGTATTATACTTCTAGACTTTTCTAAAGTATTAATGATTATTTATTAACGTATTACAAATACTAATATGTGTATTTATAATGCTTTAACATATAAAGAATCTCTTAGATTAGGCGATTTGTCACCTAGTATTTTTGTTGATTTAATTATTATAAAAAGAGCTAATATCTCGTCTTTAATAGTACTTCTTCTCTTTAAATAATACTTTAAATACTTAGAACAACCTAACTTATTTATTATATTATATTATATTATATTAATCAACCTTTATATACTTATTATATACTTCAAAATGTTTCAATTAACTTTAATTGCTAAGAATATTAAGTAAAACGCCGAAGACTTTGAATTAGACCCTCTTGAATTACAAGCTCCTATTTTTAGACTTAAATATCTTAAAAAAAGAGCTAGAAAAGCGAAAAAGTAACCCCAAATTACTCGAAAATTATCGAACTATTATAGTTATATGCTTAATGCCTGGTTGCAAGTAAGTTACTTTATTAAACCTTAAATTATATATATATTAATAATAAATATAATATGAAATAGACTAATTAAGCTGTTAATAGATCGACAAGTAATTATCTTAGTCACTTTCGATATAGTTATAAAAGTATTAACTTAAATTTTATTTAAGCTGGCATTAGTTAAGGTATATATATTCTTATTCTAATAACTTTAATTAAACGATTATTTATTATTAATTTAATTATTAGAAGAAATTACCAATTCGAGTTAATAAAGCTTAGTTAGTATAAGGCCGCAAGTCTTTACTATAACTCATTTTAAACGACTACTTTTAAACTTTATTATTTCAAATAATATATCGCTTTACGCTATAACTACAGATAACTTTAAGAAGTTATTATTTTATTTAAACAAGTAAGTTTACCTTATTTTTAAGGAATATATTATTATACTAATAATAATAAAGAGAAAAACCTTTAATCTACTTAAGAATACTTACCGAAGAGCTAAGCTTAAACTTTTCGATTAATAAAGCTTTAATAATCGAGTAATTAACAAAGCAAAAACCCAATTAAGGAGGATTTGTTTAACTCTTAACGCTTGGACTGTTATTAATTAAGACGCATATCTTGGAATTACTATATAAGTATTAAGTTAATAAAGTTTTTAGGTTTATTATTATATAAATATTAATTTATTCTATAGTCATTATATTAACTTTCAATTTAAGCTAAAGTCTCACTTATTAGCTATGCGAGAGCTCTCTAATATTTACTCTAGTATTTATATGAATTCGGTATTATTAGAAACTCTAAAAGAGTTTAATATCGAATATAATATTATCAGGTATATATTAATACTTAATTATTAGTAATTATAATAACTAACTTATTACTTTAGTATTACACGAGATAATGCCTCTTCGAATAACACTTTAATCGAAGCTCTTATAAAACACTACGAAAAAAAGGCTTATGATTTCAAGGAGATATACCTTGTATTACTCACGTATTAAATCTCGTGATTCAAGATATTATAAAAGAGGATTATAATTCCTCTTATATTAACAATATATATACAAAAGAAAACTATTCGAAAGAACAAAATACAAGTAAGTTAATTTAAATATAACTTATTATTAATAATATACTAATCTTATATAGATTACTTTATATAGCGAAAAGTTCGAAAGATTATAATTAGTTTAAAATATAATCAAGAAAATCGACGTGCTTTAAATAATTAAATTAAAGCCTTTGAAATTTCAAATGCTTAATTTCCTTAACTTAGTAAGTAATCACTTAATAATTTTCGAAGATATTACTAATTAATAATTTATTTTTAGATCAAAAAACACCATTGCCTTCCTCGTATTATATATTAAAAAACTTCCTTTATATATAAGAAGCTATTAAAGCTATTATTAACAGCTCAAACTCAAAGGCTTTTAGAAATAAGAGCTTAATTCTTATAGATATCGAATTACGGCTGCTTAAGAACTTACTTTTAGTTCTAAATATCTTTATTAAAGCTACTACAAAGCTTTAGGCCAAGAAATACCCAACAATATATTATATTATTCTTAAGGTTTATATAATATATAATAAGTTAGAAAATTTCAAAAGAACACTTAATATAAGTTATTAATTCTTTTAATTATTATTATATTATAAAAGTACTAATTAAGTTACTAGGATCCTCTATTTATAACTACTATTAATATAGGTATTACAAAACTTCGAAAATACTATCTAAAAACCGGCGTTTTAGATAAAAGATTAAGAGCTTTATATTTAGCTTTAATTTTAAACCCTAGAATTAAAAAGGAAGGATTACTTAATATCGGGCTTAATACCGGTATGATTTCGGATATTAAAGCTAGGCTTAAACAAAACTATTTAATGTAAGTTAACTTATTATTAGTTATACCTTTTATTTTTATTAAACATTTACTAATAATATTATTTAGATATAAAGCGGATTATATTCGGCTTAATCTTATTTAAGAAGTTAAAGAAATAAATATTTATAACGACGACGACGACGACGAGCTAGGGATATACGTTAAAAACGACGAATTAGAAGAATTTAAAGACGACGAAATTACGGCTTATTTTAAAGAAAAAAGGATTCCTCGTGAAGTAAGTTAACTTCTTTTATTAATATTAATATGATTAGTACTAATTACTTAATTTCTAGAGAAATCCTTTAGAATATTAGAGAGCTAATAGAGACAAATATAAGATATTATCTTTAATAGCTCAAAAATA